>CAJVPP010000185.1:0-41704 GCA_910592005.1 Funneliformis mosseae | reverse complement strand
TATAACCAAATCATAACCAGATTATAACCCAAACTTTATTCTAATATGATCTAAATATAATTCAAATTTAATACAATTCACCCTAATCCAGCCTAAACCTTAATTAATAATAATTTAATTACAACCTAATTCAATTCAATTCAATCATATCTCTGAAATTAACCATTTTAATCAGATTTTAATCTAAAACAACTCCAATCCAACCTAACTATACATAACTTATCTTAGAATTTGTTAAAACATTACCCTTTATTTATCGCGAAGCGACCCCGAGGTATCGCCCGGGTAGAATTGCTAGTCTCCTATAATATATTACACCAGTTCTCCACTTAGAAAATAGTTACGCCGCCTCCTCGGATGGGTCATGCAACCGCCAATCACCGAAAGTAGAAAAAACAATAAATAAAAAATCGCGACGCGATATAAAAACAAGCATATCGCTGAGATCCGGTGAAATCTTTAATATATTTCTTTTTTCTTTTTAGTTTTTAATTATTTTTAATTTAGTTTTTTCTTTTTCGTTTTTCTTCCTCGTTTCATTTTTTTCAAAAAAAATATTGAAATAAAAAGAAAAGAAAAAAAATAAAAATAAAAAAATAAAAATAAAAATAATTAAAATGAAGAAAATGAAAAGAAAAACGAATTTAAAAAAAAAGAAAAAACTAATCTAAACAAACTAAAGAAACTAAAAAAGAAACAAAAAAGAAAAATGAACGAAATAAAGACAAAAAAAAATTAAAGAAAAAAATAAAACTAAAAAATGTAATAAAATAAAAGAATACGAATGAAAAACAAAGAAGAAGCGAAAAATAAAAAAAAAATAAAAGAAACGAAAATTAAAAAGCAAAAAAAATAAAATGATAACGAAAAAACAAAAAGAAAAAATTTTTAAAAAAATGATAGAACGAAAAATAAAATATTAAAAAAAAAATTTAAAAAGAAAAAATCAAAAAAAAGTAAAAGAAATAAAAAGAACGAAACAAATGAAGCAATCAAATGAAACAAACGAAGAAAATGAAGCAAACAAAGGATATGAAGGATATGAAGGATATGAAGGATATGTAGCAAAAGAAGCAATCGAAACAAATTAAGCAAACGAAGGATACGAAGGATACAAAAAAAAAACAAAATAAATAAAAAAAAATAAATTAAAAAAAATATAAAACGAAAATTTAAAAAAAAATAAAACGAAAAAAAATTAAATTAAAAATAAAAATAATTAAAATGAAGAAAATGAAAAGAAAAACGAATTTAAAAAAAAAGAAAAAACTAATAAAATCGCACTAAATTTTTTTTTACAATAAACATTGATCCTCCTTTATTATAGTATGTTAACTATATACAAATTAAAATAAATAATGAAACTAAAATTATATACAAATTAAAATAATAAAATTAAAAATAATTAACAAATTAAAATAAATAATAAAATAAAACTAAATACTTTTAAAGTTATATACAAATAATTAATTGCAAAAGATATTTTTAAAATAATTATGTTTTAGTTTATAATATATATAATAAATTTTAAAAAATATTATTAAATATATCAAATTGAATAAAGCAAATATTTATATCATTATTAAAAGTATAACAATAAGATTGCTTGTCTAATCCTATTTTTGATTTAGTAAATCTTAAGTTTTTGCTAATTTTTACTAAGATTTTGATATAATTTGGGTATTTTTAAAAGTTTTGATATATATAATCTTACCTTTTTTCAAATTTTATAGATTTAAATAAAGTTTAATATAAATTTCTAAATTTTACCTTTATTACCAATAATTCTTTTAGGTTTTATCTAATAATCTTAATAATAATAATAAAATTAGTAATAAATTTTAAAATAATAATTGTCAAAAAAATTAAGCAGACAAATGAAAACAAATTTTTTTAAGTAAAAAATATATTATTTAAATATAAATATTTAAAATATTAAAAGAAATATATAATAAATTTATTTATACATGTAGTTTTAACTATAAGCTAACAAAAATGAGATTAAAAATATAATATAAAATAATTTTAGAAAACTTAAAATATTTTGATATCTAATTATTATGAAAAGATGAAATAATGTATATTAGAATTGTTATATTAAAATACATTTAATAAAAATATTTTTAAATTTTTAAAATTATTAATTATTAATATATATCATTTTTTTAATTTTTCAATTTTTAAAAATAATCTATATTTAAAAATAAAATTCAGTTTATTGGATTCATATCATAAGACCTATTAAATAATAGTATTTTTATATTTTTGAGATTAAAAGATAGCAAGATATATGAATTTAAAATTTTAATTATTTTTTTAATAATAATCTATCATTTATTTATCTTAAAAAATCACTAGTTAATTACTTTTTTTTTTTTAATTTTTACTTAGAATACATCATAAAATTTATTATAAAAGTATTAATTTTTAATAACATATGTTAAAATATTTAAAAATAATTAAAAATGATTTTAATTTATAAATAAAATTGCTTATAAATTTGTAGGAAATGGATAGCTTAAATTTGAAAAAAATGCAACTTGATATAGATAGAATTAGTAACTTATGGATTTATGTAACGATCGGAATTGCGCAATTCAATTCAAACAAACTATTTCATGTGATGCGTCCGTCTTAGATAGTAAATATTTATATTATATCAATGCAACAATTGCTTCCTTCGTAAGGGAATAAGTACCATCAAAATATTTATCTTAATAATTTGAGTCAAATTATATTTATGTTATGGCCACTTCAACTATAATATTAATTAACAAGAAAAGTATAATAAGAAATAAAATTATCTAAAGGCTTGGAATGTTAGGGAAAAGAAATGTTATATAGTATAAAACCTCTATCCCTGATAATTAAATAATTTAAATTACAAATTTAAAGAAAATTAACAGAATTATCTCAATTGCAAGTATTTACAGTTAATTATATTGACTTAATTTCTTATAAATTAGTTACATGGCAAGAACTTCCATAAAGTGGATGAAAATTTCTATAATAATAAGTTTTTAACCAGTAGACTTTGCAATTTATTGTAGTTGTATAGTTGAAAAAGTGACGTAAATTAGACGCAGTAATTTAAATTAACATAAAAGTACGACCAGATACGTAAATCTATTACGCCCGTGTAAAGTTCGAAAATAAAAATTACGAAACTCACTTTAAACCGAGAAATCAAACACGTGGACTGCAAAGGAAGATTATTTTCATGATAATGGATCCACTTTCATTCTTGGGCAAACAACAAACAACAGTTGTTAAGAAATTGGAAGATTTATTTGATTTTTATTTTAAATTTTTTTTTTTTTGTAAAAATTTGGGTTGTTTATAAATACATGACTTCTATTACAATGGGGTGTCAGTATGATAATTTCGGAAGATTTCGAAAAAAAAAACCGAACCCACTTACTCGTTAAATTCATTACAGAAGTCATGTTTGAATGCCCAGGTTATTTATGCACTTTACAGCTTTTATTTGCGCTGGGTTCCCGGTGGGTTGTTGACAGGAGGAGGAACAACAATCATGTCAACTTTCTTCTCAAGGACTCGTTGATTTGTGCTTTCAAATCGCAGACGCTATTACCATCTTTGAGGTTTTTTTTTTTTAAAGTTGGATTTAAGCTAGTGAGAAGTTTCAATGAAATCGAGCCTGGATTTTAAATAGTTTAAGGGTTTGCTTATTTAAATAAGATTATATATTTACCGCATCACATCAATCTTGCGAAAAATATTCTTTCCTCAATAAAAAGGTGATTCTACTGATGGTTAACGTCGAAGTTATTCGATCTTCTGCAGATCACTAATTCATTTATTACACAATACCCAATTTCTTTGTTAATGTGAGTGTTAAAAAGGGGCAATAATTCTAGCACAGCCGTGATCAATTTAATTAATTTTTTTTTTTTTTTTGCATATAAAACTTAAATCAAAATATATAACTTGAACTACAAACAAAAGGCGATAATTAATAACAACGTTTAATGCGGCTTATTTAATAAGTAAATAAATGTACACAAAGTCTAACGCGTTCAATTAAACCAAAAATTAAAGGGATTGTTGTTCTATCCTTTTAATTGACTGAGAAAATTGTTTTAATAAGGAAAGGTATATGCAATTTTTAAATAAAATTGTCCTATTTACGATTACCTAGTTTAGTTAAAATGCTTTTTATGTGCATCCAAACTCAATAAATTGTACACTCATCTGACAATTTATTTATGTAACAAAAAGGTTGATCACTCATTAATACTTACTCCTTTCGACTTTATCAGCGTGCTACATGAATTAAGTAAATATTTTGGCAATCGTTTCTGAGTAGCAATGAGTTACACTCTCATAATAGTATTTAATGATGTGTGTGAATAATTCCATAACCTCAGGAGGTTCCCATTCTTTAATCTGAACAAATGGACGTTGTCAATTTCATAATTTCTTCGCTAACAAGATTAGCAAGTTTTCTGTCATTCTTTAAAGTTTCTAATTCCCAAGTTACGATAAATTATAATATGGGAAATATTTCTAATATATCTACTTTTCGATATTCTGTTAATACAACCGCAGAGGAAAATGAGAAACTAATTGCTCAAGACACAACCCTAATTATGAAAGCAATGGAGTTTCACTATCGTAAAGATGATAAAGGGCATTAGAAAGAATCATATGTATAAAAAAATTGAAAAAAAAAAATTCGAAGAAACTTTTAAAAATAAAAAAAAAAAAAAAAAATAAAATTGATGATAATTTAATGAATATTTAATTTAACTTGGAATAAAAAAAAAATAAAAAAAAAAAGTTGTAAATTGAAAAATTAACTTTAGGATATATAAATATAATTGAATTATTGAATTAATTATTATTATCAAAGATAAAATGTTAAATCTAGAGGTATAATGATGAGATATTGAATAGGGGAATTTTGATAGGGAATCATCATGTTGGATAGACTACATCTAAGTCCAATATTCTTCGCGTAAGCTACCGAGAGATGAGAACAACATTCTTTTGGTACTTTTAACATTTTTGATTTTAATATATATACTTTTAATTGATCAAAAAACATTTTTCTAATGATATAAAATAATATTAAAAGTAACGATAAAAGAAATATTTTTTTTTTAAAAAGAGAAAAAAAAATATAATTTGATGAAATATTAATAATATTAGATAAAAGAAATATTTTTTTTTTTTTAAAAGAGAGAAAAAAAAAATATTATTATTATTTTTGTTTTTAAAAAAAAGAGAAAAAAAAAATTATAATTTGATGAAATATTAATTAGTTTAGATATATAATAATGTTAAATGTAACGATCAAAGAAATATTATTTTTTTTTAAAAAAAAAATATATATATATATACATGTATATATATATATTGTAATGAATTATTGATTAGTATTAGTAAGTAAAGATGTTAAATGAAACGATCAAAGAAATAAGTAGAGAAAGAGAAATTTGAATTTTAATAATTTTAATAGATAGTTCAGAAATACTCCTTAAATCCTTGTGAAGAATGGCCTAGATCCTCGTTATAAAAAAAAAAATTAAGACGCTTAGCGTTAAAGAAATAATCCTGAATCCCGAGGAAAATTTGATACGTCATAAAGAGTGTCATTTTTTTTTTTGCTAATCGGGAATCAGTATTGGGAATTGGAGAGGCAAAAAGCCTCATTATTCAGCAATTCAGACAAATAATAAATAATGGTATTAACTTTTAAAGTGCCGTCCTTTTTATCATTGTTTCATTTTTTTATCATGTATGTTAGAAAAAATCAATTAAATTATGTCGCTACTCTGTTGATATTGCATTCTAATAATATTGATTAAACAGCGAATGAGCTCGTAACGAAATTTTATTAACAGCCCATCTCGGAACGATATTTAATATTTATTAAATTGTTTTCACAAGTAAACTTTTTTTCTCTCAAAAAAAAAAAAAAAAAAATTCAGGAAATTTGAAATAAAAATTAAATTCTTTATAGCAGCGACAGCAACAGGAACAATCTCAACTATGAGCGGAAGAGAATGAACTTACGAAAAATGAACATGAGAATGCTCATGCCGAAGAGGTTCTCCAGGAATGGATCGAACGTATGGAAAAACGATTTAATAGACCTCCAGTATATACTTGACGAAGAAAGCTCTGTGAGCAGTCAGTCAGGAAGTAGAAGAAACCTTCGCTCAAAGAGCTGCTCTCAAAAAGAAATAGAGCATTTAGAGAATATTTTACAACCTTTTGAATTTATATTAAGCTTGTTTCAAAAATTTATTTCTATTTTATAACGTTATACTTTATGTTCATTTTAAAAGGAAAAAAAGAAGGCGGGGAAAAAGAATATGTGTTAAAAAATATATAATTAATTACTAATTAATTCCTCATTACTGATTGCTAGGATGTTAACTGATGGTTCGTAAGATTTGGTAGTTCGGTCCGCCAATTAACAAAATTTCGAATTTTATTGCATTTTTAGTTTTTGATGTTAATTAAATTAAAAGCATTAATTCGTCATTAATAGAAAATCTATGAAATTTCCTAATTAGGTAAATAAAAATTCTCAATCAAATTTTTTATAATGTAATACGAAACACGGGATAAATTATGAAAATTTAAACCATTGAAAACCAAGACTTTTGAATATTCAAAAACAAAAATTCCAATTTGTACGTTCTCGCGCTTTTTACTTTGCGGCGTTTGTGGATTTCTGCATAATTTATATATATAGTGAAATTTTAGGATTGTGCATTTCAATTGTAACAAAAGCTCCTTTTTACAAATATTTGAATACTGTTTATCATTTTTTATTCAACTTATTCTATTTTGTTTCTAAAAAATATGATACACCAAAGTTTCAGTAAATTTAAGAATTTGCTATTCTTGATTCAATACTATCTTAGCTATACAGGCTGCTGCATATTGAGTATTTCAACTATGTATAGTTTCAATTTTAGGTATATATTTAGCACTTATATCCTTTTTATTAGTCATATCATTTAATTCTGCATACATATCTTCTGCAGAATAATGATCACTTTTATTTGCATTTTCAACTTGAAAAAATCCTCAATAAAGTAACAATTTCTTTTAGTATATAAGTTTCACCTTTTTTCCAAATATCTTATTTTCTTTTAACATTCATCCACGTTTTAATTTAAAATAAATATCAATATTAAAATAAGATGAGTTATAATATTTTTTGAGAAAAAATAATCATTTCACATAAAACTTATAAATCTTTGCACAATATAATTTTTCATTACTTGGTATAGTATTAATCATTTCTTTAAAATTTAGATTTTTTAAAACAATCTTCAAATTATTATATGAGTGAATATAATTACCTATTGTAATTTCTGAGATTATGCTTAATTTAAGTAATTTTACTAATATTGACTTTTATCTTGATTTGTAAATGTAATATTTTTATTATTCAATTGTTCTTTTTGAATTTCTACTAAACAACATTTTGGTTTTATTTCTAGTATATTATATAGTAATCAATAATAGGTAGAAACTTATTATCATAAAATGTATGATTATATATTTTCTATTATAAGGCATAAAATACCATTAAAAACTGTAAATAATAAAATAATTATATTTAATAATTTTAAATTTAAATTTGATTTGATTTTATCTTATTTTATATTTAATATACATATAAGTATTATTTTTTATTAAATTAAATTAACTTTATCTACTCTTAAATTATAGGATTATTTATTAGCTAATTATTTTATTAGTTTAACTTATTTAGAAGAAGCTATTCCTTATATTATAGAGATTCACAGGCAAATTTATCTACTTATTTATTATAAATTCCCTTCTGATTTACTTTTATGAAAAATTAAAATTTTTAAAAAAATTTTTTTAAATTAATTTTAAAATATGTATTATATTATAGTAATTTTTATTTTTTAATTATATAATAAATAATTTACAGTTATTTATAAACTAAAAATTTATAATTTTTAAAAAAATTATAAATTAAAAAATTTCATTATTAATTTTTGATAATCTTATTAATATTTACTTTTAATAATATTAATTATAATAGAATATTATAAAATTTATCATAAAGAATAACTTTAATTATTATACTTTTTATAATTTACTAAGAAATTTTCTGACTTTTATTAGTAGTAAAGTGATTTAATTAGTTTGTAAACATAAATTTAAAGAATTTTTTAAAAAATTATTTATAATAAATTTTTTAAAACTTAAATTTACATTTAAAAAATATCTAATAGACTTAAAATTTCTTCTAATAAAATTAATAAAGTATATATTAAACTATATTTTTCATATTATTATTATATTACTAAAATTAATATTTAATATTTATTAAAAAATAATAATATATTTTTTTAAGTTTGCAGACAAATTTGTCTGCTAGACAATCTAAAAGATAAAAATCTTTTTAAAAATAATCATCATATTTTTCAACAATAATTAATTATTATTTTTAATAAAAAATTTGCTAATTTTGATAATAATACTTATATTTTATGCTTTTTTATAAGTTTAGACAAAAAACCATTTTATGTATTTTTTTGCAGAAGATAATATTATGAAAAAATAAATAAAATACTAAAAAAAAAAAGTATTAATAGCTCAAATGAGAAATTATCGATATCTTATTGGATTTTTTGATATATTTTTTAATGATAATAGATTTTCTATCTAATTAGTATTTTTCTATTAAGGATGGCTTTCCAAAAAATAAGAATCATATTTATCAGTTAACTAATAAGTTATTTGTAATAACATTACATGCAGCTGGTTATGAGAGAATTTAGAATAATATTATGGTAAATATCATATATGATTTTGTTAAGCAAAATTAAAAATTTGCAATAACTTTCTACTTTTTATCTTGCAAATGTGAAAAATGAATTACCTATTAAAATTTACATAAAATATTATACAATGCAAATCTTTATAAAAGATGAAAACTTAGAAGAAGAATTTATTAATAAAGAAAAATAAAATATTTTTCAAATTTCAAAAAATGAATTACTTAAGATTGAAAAACTTTTGAATTTTTATGCTGATAATTTTACAAATGATTTAGAAGATATAATTATTAATACTTTTAATATTTTTAAAAATAATATAATGAGATAACTAGCATTTAAGATAATAATGATATTGAAGAAGATTGAGATCCTGAAAGAGAAGTTGATTTGTTTTAAATAGTAATTAATATATTAATCATAACTTTTATTTTTCTTATTTTGTAATTTCTTTGAAAATTTAAAATAATTACTATAGTTAATGATTAATAATAACATTTGATTTTTGAATTATAAAAATAAATTAAAATCACAAAAAGAATAATAATAAAAGATTAATGTTACATATAAATGATAAAATAATATTTTATATATTAAAATTCTGAATATTATATAAAAAATGTAAGGGTTTTAGAATGATTATAGTTGTTTTTTTTGATGATCATCTACCACAAATGTATTAATTACCGTATATCTTTATTTGATTTTCACAAAGTACTAAATTTGTTATTCATTTTTTTTAATAAAAAAAAAATTTTTTTTGAGAACTAAATCAATTGCTTTACTTTTTAAGCGTGAAATTTTTGTTTTTAGATGTATCAAATAAATTATATGTTAATTGTATATTCTAAATAGCGCATTAATTAGCCTATTTTATCAAAATATATTAATAAATAAATTTGTAATTAGTTTAAATATATTTACTAAAAATATATATATATAAATATTAATTTATTGATTAATTTATTATTAGCTTAGCTTTAATTTGCTATGAAAAATATAATATTTTACTATAGAGTGTTAAAGATGTATCGGATTTATAACGGACTTTCGCCTAATTTACGGAATTTATGATGGTAATTTCAAATTATATATTATAATCCGAAACATTTAGGAATTGGAAATAAGGTATAGCCCGAAACTTTTAGTATATTGGGAAATGAATCATTAGTTTATGAAAAGCATTATAATTTATTAATATTAATGGATCGGCAAACAGCCAAAATCTAATCATCATGTATAAGTGATCCCTCTTTCCGCTTTTTCTATGCAAGCAATACAGAAATAAAATTACCAAAAATAGCATAATAACCAAAATCATAGTTATAATTATGCAGTTTTTATTACATACAGGTAGGTTTAACAATACTGACAATACTGTCAGTCTTATTTCTGTCAGGATTGAACTCGCTAATCCATTTGTAATCAGATTTATTACTCGTATCTAAAATGACCAATTCTTTTCCATATTTAGGATATTCCCAAAAAGCCACGATCATATAATCGTCAACCAAAGTAGCCGAATGGCAATTGCGTAGAGTTGGCGTCGTGGTAGAGACATACGCTGTTGGCCATGTAAAATTTTGTTGTGTTGTGTCTAATATCACAAGGTAATCGTGTTTTAGAATTGAAATTCCGTATACGATAATACGACCATCCTTAGCTTTATAGATTAAAGAAAATTTAATATGTTACCATCCGTTTATTCATTTCACAATGACGGATTTAAGATATAATATAATTACTTAGAACGGCGGAATGGTATTCGCGTGCACCAGGCGTATAACCTGTAGTATGCTAAAATACACTAAATCAATTCTTTACGCACAAAACGTTTAGTCAACCAGTTTAAATTAAAGAATTCTTCTCACCATATTAGACCATGTATCATCAGTTATATTATACAAAGGTTGCTATTTTTTTATTATAATTATTATGATTATTAATTAAAACGCAAATAGATAGTCAAATATGCAATTTATATAAAACAAAACAATTATTCACATTTGTCATATCCATATTGATACCTATGTAAATGATGATGTCCGTTAGTAATAAAGTAGCAGTATAACCATATCTTCCTGCTGGTGTACTTTCAATACTTGTATTGCTAAATGTCCACTTCCCTATCCATGAATCAAAAATATCCATACGATTATTATGTTCATCGTATATACCACTATATTTGTTACTAAGTTCATTTTTGGTAAAAAAACTGCGCCAAGCCGGATATTGTAATTTCGTATCATAGGTATAAACTGCATTTGTATGGTCTGGATTACTGATTCCACTGAACATCACTAGATTAGAATTATTATGACCACAAAGTGTAAATGTGCTCCATGCATGTTCTGGAACACTTGCTGCTTCTGAACCAAGATCTACAAAAGGCGGCTCATCGATTTTAAAAGGTTTACCAACGTTTAAATAAAAAAAATTTTGAAATGGTGGTGATCTTATTCCACCTGTAAAGTAAATTCTAGAATCTACAAGAGCAGCGGTAAGTTGCCAAACAGTATTAGGAGGAGTTAATGCCAAAGTGAATTTGTTGAAATACAAGTAATAAACAAGCATTAAATAAAACATATCCAAGTAAATTCGTGTCATAATGTTTGGAAAATTCATTTCTTATATAGATGGCGATCATCTCATCTCAAACTAAAAATGGTTTCATGTTCAAAAGCTAAAACATTATAGTATTCAGAAGAAAGATTTTCACTTTGAAGGGACCAAAAGAAAATTTAATTTCAAGTGCGCTGGAAGAATTTGAATTAAACCCTTAGAAAATTTATATTAATGAAGTGGTTGATATTATTTTCTCAAGCAACATAAATAAAATTCCAACATTCCTTAAATTCGAAATTGGAATAAGTGAGAACATCTATTAAACGAACACCGCGATTGTGAATTTAGGCCGATTCTAACCTCAAATAATAATAATAAAGTGATAGTCAATATTATATATATTATGAAATTCAAATATGGAAAAGTATTCCGAAATCTTTCTCATTTCGCAAATTTTTATTTGATTTGATTGATTGTAAAACAAACATTTGTTTATTGATCAAGTTAGGTTTTAACAACAAATTTTGAAAAATGAATTTATTATTTTAATTCTTAAATAAAGTTATAGTCATTTTCACGGGTAACAGTAGACACCCTTACGGGAATAACACACGATGATGTGGTTGCCTAATTAATTATTGGCTCATATACAATAAAAGAACGGTTCAAGTATTACAAAAAAAAAAAAAAGTTTCCATTTCTAATAATTAGATTGCCATCGAATTTATAAAAAAAAGTCTAAAAATGGTTTAGTTATAATTTTGTGTAACTTGTGATTTATATACAACCGACTGAATTTCTATTTCCAAAAAAAAAAAAAAAAATGCAAAATACTAAAAGATTAAATGAATCGATATATTGGATTGAGAAGGCTATCGACGAAGAAAAATTAAAATATTATGATTACAAAGATTTTAATTATATTGAAATAATTGGTCGAGGTGCATTTGGACAAGTAATCTGCGCAGATTGAAAAATTCTCAGAAATGTGCATTAAAGTCCTTTTTCGATTTCGACAATAACATTGTAAAAGAAATAATTCATGAGGTATAATTAAATTCTAATTCGTCATCATCTTATTTTGAACTTCTACAAGAAGTTCATTTTCATAGTGACGTCATTCGTTTCTACGGTATAACAAAATTTGAGTCGGGTACGATAATATTTTAAATTAAGATATTATACAACGCAATCAAATAAAGTCCTTCTTCATTAACAATATTAGAAAATCGGTATTTTCAAACGAAATATTCATTAGTAATGGAATTTGCTGACGGAGGAGGTACGCTTCGAGATTATTTGAAGGAATATTTTAAGGACCTTACTTGGGTTGATAAATATAAGTTCTCATGTCAATTAGCTGGTGTTGTCTCATTTTTACATAATATAGGAATCGTGCATCGTGATTTGGTAATATTTTTTAATACCTTCTATTTATTAAATAAAAAATAACTCGACAAAACGAACTCTTGATATAACGATCATTTCATAAATTTTCGTTTAAACGATCTTTTTTAGCACTCTAAAAATGCATTAATTCATCAAAATAATATCAAACTGGCAGATTTCGGATTATCAAGAAGAATCGAAGAATCTTCATCTATACAATCAAAAATTTTTGGTGTGGTCCCTTATGTGGATCCAATGATGTTCAATGGAAATAAATAAATTAATAAAAAGATTGATATCTACAGTGTTGGTGTACTATTGTGGGAGATATCTAGTGGACATCCACCTTTTGATGGAGAAGAAAATAACATTAAGTTGATTCATGAAATTTCAAATGGTCGCATTGAAAAAATTATTCCTGGTACACTTGAAGAATATACAAAAATTTATACTGGTAAATTTATTATTTTGCTTTAATATGGGAGGATTGTTATTAAATCACATTATGTATCATATGACTTTTTCGTAATTGCCATTGGCTTGATTATTAAATTTTATTTTTTTCATATGCTTTGTTTTTTTTTTCAGATTGTTGGGATGGTGAACCGAACAATCGTCCAGATATGAAACAAGTAGTTAACAGATTAAATTCAATTAATACAGGATCAAACAAAATGACGGAACATGATCCGTCAGATAATTATGAAATGAACCATCAAGCATCAAATTATAGCAGCAAAAGTTTAGTACATGTAGGAGTGTCCCAAATTTTTGATTTTAACAATTTTAAACGAGAGGGAACAGAAACAATAGATAATGATGCAGCAGATCCATACGAGCTTAATACTCAGACATTAACTGGTCAAAAACTTATTTCTTTAGGTATAATTCATGAATTAGTCGATCTTATTTCTAAGGAACTATGCAAAGAAGTTAGCTCAAAATTAAGAAATCAACATATTTTTGTTGAACATTTGAAAACTCGAAATATCAAATTACAACACATTATTAATTTGCTATTGGAGAAACAATATGATTCGGATTCTATTTTCTTACATGAATATCTTAAATATTTTGGAATTGTATTAGATAAAAACAAGGAAAAAGCATATAAATTATTTTATGATGTTTCACAACAAAATCATATTTTAGCACAATATTATGTTGGAATATGTTATAAAAATGGAAGTGGTGTAAAGAAAAACAAAAAATTAGCATTCGAATATTGTAAGGTAATAGCTGATATAGATATCTCGATAGGACAACTCCAAATTGGCAGTTATTATGAAAATGGAATAGGTACTAAAAAAAAATTAAAAATGGCTGCTCAATTTTATGAAAAAGCCGCAAATAATAACAATGTAATTGCCATGTATAATATTGGTAATTATTACAGGTATGGAAAAGCAGTCGATAAAGATATAGATAAAGCATTTGTTTGGCATAAGAAATCTGCTGAACAAGGACAAAAAAATGCTCAATATAGTCTTGCTCTTATGTATGAAAATGGAGATGGAGTTGAAAAAGATATAGAAAAGGCAATCTATTGGTATGAGAAATCTCTGAACACAATCACAAAGATGCTCAGATTAGGTTGAAAAAACTTTTAAAATGCAGGGAAAATAGGAATCGATGTAAAATAATTTGAAAATTAATTCTTATGATTTTTACTTTATTTATTATATTTTCTTAAGTATGAATTTTACTTATATAATTTATTAAATTATTTAAAATTTTATATAACTCTAATTATTGATTTACTAAGAAAACCACAATGTACGTCAAAATGATTTTGTTTTATAGATCGATGAATGGAATTTTTTTTTTTATTGATATGGGTAAAATCCTAAGATAAAGTACATCCAACCGTGGTAGAATATTTTGACCGTACCGTTAAGTATCAGCTGCTGCAGAATTCCCGACTTTTACGTTGAACACTCTGCAAAAGTTCTTCGGATTTTGGTTTTAATGATCATTAATTATATGGTACGTTTTGTGAGTTAAAGTACATATCCTCGAATACCTCAATAAAATTAATTGTCTATTCTTTGACTATTCGGGACGTTTGCATTAGAAAAGAGTATAACTGTCAGGATAAATAAAAAATGAATAGATGCTAAAATTATATCTGGTTTATAAAGTGAAATTGATTTTCTCTGGTAGTATCTCTACTCCTTATTGCAAAGGTCTCATTAATAAAATGATTATTCACATATCGAAAATATCAACTCAATGGAATGGTTTATTTATTGCCGTTCTTCAAAAGATTGGTTACACTAATTAGTTCAGGATTTTCGCGAATCGGATATAACACATTTCTGTATATTATTGTTAGAATTCTGTATACTTGAACTTAATGTATAAGATTTTTATCCACGTGAATGAGGAGAAGGTTAAAAAATAATTTTATTTATCACCTTTCATGTTAAGTTGCTTGTGCGGACGATTTCCTTAACGATTGATAAATATTTAATAGTTGTAAAATAATGATTTGTGTCGCGATATCTTTTTTTTAAAAAAAAAAAACTATATAAAACACTTTTATTGAATTCCTTCATATAAAACAAGTTACATTTCATAACGTGTATTAAAAAACTATATCAAATATAAAGTATACCCCAATATTTTTGTCTTTTTTTTTTTTCCGATTTAAAGCTTCCTAATTTAGAGGTTGCAAAAAGATTTTCCTTTGATGGCAGAATCTTTTAATAAAATATTCTTCCTAATGAACTGTTCAAAAACTTCCTCATACTCTTCCTTTACTTCAATCATGCCGATTAATTCTAAATGTAAAAGATTTCTTTCATTATTTTTCCACATGTCCAAAAAATCCCAAAGGTTATATTTGGTGATATACAAGGGATTTTTCAAATACAATTTACGAAGAGAATCAGGGGCTTTGTCAGCCAATAATTCTAATATTTTTGTATATCTCCTCCTATTACCTTCACCATCATCATACTCGATTTGAATTAAAGGTTCTTTAATGAATTCTAATTTTAATATTTTCAGTTTATCACAATTTAATAATAATTGTTCAAAATCTTCATAAGCGATATCTTTATAACAAATCCCAAGAAACTCTAACAAAGGACAAAATGTTGTGATGGTCTTCATATAAGCATGTATATGAGAATCCGGATAAACGGATAACTTTGATTCAATATCAATCTTTCTCATTGAACCATTTCTTGTGGTTGAAATTAACTTTTGAAAAGTGTGTAAAGGTTGAAACCAAGGAACTGAAATATCATTATTGTACTTGAGGCAAAAACTTTCTAGATTTGGCAAAGACGCATTTTCCAAAGCACGCATGAGAGTTAAAGGTAAGACCTCATATGCCCCTTTTTTATGCCTTATCCCACATTCATGAATCAATTTCAGATGAAGTGACTTTAGGTTAGACATGGAAGTAAATATTTCATTTGGTAACCTCACATTCCCACTAAAGGTTAAATGATTCAAAGATTTAGATTGTGATCTTATCTCCTTAAAGACATTGGTATGCGCGGTATTGTCATCCATCATTATGTTAATCTCTTTTAACCCATTTTGAACCTTGATGAGGTAAGTCAACCCTTCGTTATCCACCTCAAATCTATTCACGTTGATATTTTGAATATTCCTACAAACTTTTGCAATAGCTTTATAAGTTGAAGTTATTAACTTCTGATCATATCTTGATGAATTGTCACATTCCAATTCGGTGATCTTTGAAAAGAATAATCCCGACCTCGTAAGCAATGTAATATCCATTTGATATGGAATATTATTGAGTGAAATTGGTGAGCAATGATACACAAATATCTTCCAAAGTTCATTAATCAAAGAATGAACATCATGAAGATGTTCGTTCGTATGATGATTCCATTCCTCACTGGTGAATAATAAATGTGCCATGATGTCGATTTCTGCGCTATTGAAATGACGGATATAATTAACATAATTGAATAAGGGAACTTGTAATTTTGGTAATGATTTCATTAAATTTTTGTTCATATCTTTAATCATGGTGAAATTGGTTAATGATGAACAAGAAAGGATCGTTTTGCAAAGCAATTTTTTTTTTTGATTATGCAAGTTTGGATTGAAAAATGGATTCTTCCATAGGAATAAAATGGAAAGTTCACACCATTGTCGATTCACTAATAAACATGAAAATAATGTTGTTTGGATTTCTTTACATTGAAATGTATTAACAATTATATCAAATAATTGCCAAAGGCAATCTCTGGAAAGTGTAGGTTTTGAAAATGACATTTTTTACCAAAGGAGAGTAAAAATGTTGAGCAATGATGACAGTTTCAACGAAACAATTGACAATTTCAAATTTTCAAAATTTATTTTTTTTTTTTTTTTCGCAAAAAAAAAAAAATATATAATTATAATTATACCAGCACATGATTTGTGACATTTAGTGATGTGTTCATTTTTGGATATTACTTAATTCAATTTAGCTCGTCCCAAAATAGTAAAGTTGTGATTCGGGAAACAATTAACTGTCTTTTGTTATTTGTGTCACCAACTCATTTTTGTTACTAAGCATATGAATGACGATTTGGATGATCTTTTTCAGCAATGCTTCCACATGATCGTGTGATCATGCTCCCTTGTCATACGTTTTTCCAAATAAATATAATTGTAAAATTGCATAAAATTGCAATTACGCCTCATTTCTCTTTTTTTTTTTTTAAAAAAAAAAAACATTGCGTTCTGGAAAGTTTTCGAAAGGAAAAAAAATGTCTGATGAATTAAATGAACAAATGAACAACATGTCCGTTTTTGAAGAAAATTTCACAAGAACTGATTATGATAGTAGTAGTAGTAGTATTGATGATGATAGTAAAAAAACCATGATTGAAGATCGAATCATTCTGAACGTTGGTGGAATCAAGGTAAAAAAAGAAAAAGATAGAGTAAAAGAAAAAAAAAAAAAAAAAATTTTTTTTTTCGTTAAATTAATAATTAACTTCCTTCTCTTGAAATTGGTAGTATGAGACATTTAGATCAACGCTTACAGCGTACCCTGATACATTACTTGGAATCATGTTTTCAGAGCGAAATAAGGAAATGTTACATCCAACAAATGTCAATGAATATTTTTTTGATCGGGATGGTTATATATTTAGATACATTTTACAATATTATCGAACGGGACAAGTTCATTGGCCGGAATTTTCGTCACCATATCAAGTTAATAATTCTTCCATAGACTTGGTTCAAGGGGTAACAAAAACCTTCACATCATCATCACCATCACCATCATCAAATAATCTCGAAGGTGGAAGGATGGATAATTTTGCTGGATTCGGAGGAACGAGTTGTCCAACGTTACCATTTACACGAGCGGAATTAGAACAAGAATTGTTATTTTTTTTAATTCCAACAAAATCGGATGATGATTTGATTGAATCTCTGTTACATGAAGAAACTTCAAGCATTAATTCCACCCAATCATTGACATTTGCAAATAAAGCGGTAGTAGATAATGTTAATGGATTTTTATATGCGTTAAAAGAGGTGATGTATTGTGTGGCGTCATTATTTGAGAAGAAGATCATGATCACATTTTATCACGACAGACAACAACCGATTTTTAAACTAATACCACCAAACCCAAATATCATCGTGAACGAATTGGCCCCCTTTAACGAGAAAATCAAAAGTATTTTAATACCTTATGCCGGCGTTGGTTATACTTTATTAATGAACTTTGAAAATGAGATCGAGGCTTGGATGAAGGAAGAGATCAAAGAGTTAAAATGGACTATGGAAAAACCTGGTGGTTTGCCTAATAGATTTGTTTTACATTTAAATTTTAATGATAAATTTTTAAAACAACAAATTTTAAAAAATAGTTTATTGGCTAAAGTGATAAATAATAATAATAATAATAACAACAATATTAACAATAGTAATGTCGGAGGAAGTTCAAGCGGAAGTGGAAGTGGAATAGGGATCGGGTTGGGAATCGGAAATGGAAGTGGAAGTGGAAATGGAATTGGAAGCTCTTATTCGAATACGGTTTCTGGACCTCCTCCAATGATGGTTCCGACTTCAAATCATTCTTCTTCTACAAGCGGAATTGGAAATACCTTGGGAAATGGTTCGACGACAAATTTCTCATCGTGATCCAACCTTAGAAGGTGAGACGTTACTGTAAATACTTTGGAATTTGTTGTGAATTTTTATTATTTTTTTTTTTTTTTACTTTTATTTTTATTTTATTTTATTTTTTTTAAAAGTAATTAATTTAAATCAAAGGATACGAGTTTCTCATTTATAATTATTAATTTTTGTGATAGTAAATATATGTTTTTTATTTATGTATAAATAAAATTTACACATCAAATTGGTACTGCCTCTGATTATTTATTAATTTTTCAAATGAAAAAAAAAAAGAAGTCTACATCATAATCTAATATGGAAATTCTTTAACCCACAAACCCGAGTCGTCAGTTAATGTGCCTTCCTTAACATGCTTTTCAATTACGTCTAAATAAGGATTCAAATGTATCTTTCCATCAGCTTTAAGCTTTAAAGTCAATCGAATCATTTTCTTTTTCCAAGATTCCAAAAAAAAATCTAACTCTCGAGGTAATAACCACCAAAGATTATGCAAATACAAATGATTTAGATTATACGAGGATAAACGTGCCAGGGCATCCAATAATAGTTTTGCGTGAAGTTCCCTCTCCCTTTCCGATTCATCATCATCATCATATATCGCATAATAATTACTTAAATGCATTTCCAAAAAATCCAGTTCGATGGAATTTAAATGTTCGGCATTAGTTAATAAATGTTTAAAATCATCCAAAAAATCATTAATGTACCAGATTCTAACACTATTAATTTGAGGGCAGTGGGTAATTAATGATTGTAGGTAAGGTTGTAACCCAAGTATCCTTGTCGGGGGTCTCGTGGCATTAATTATCTCGAATTTCCGAAGGTGACCCTTTGTCCTTGAAATTAATCTAGTGTAATGATCTAAAGAAAAATCAAAGGTATAATAATTTAATTGAATAGATAAGGATTCAAGATTTGGTAAAATGGCAGTGTCTAAGAAATAATTTATGTTATTGATTGTGGCGAATTTAATTTGCAAACGTTTTAAATTATATAAAGAGGAAAGGAAAGAATTTTCAAGATAAAAATTTCCTTTAATCGTTAAGGTTTCAATGTAACGGGATTGAATTAATAACGCTTGATCGATAAATCTCAAATCCTTCACCATAGGTTGATTCGTGAATAAATTTAATTCCCTCAAATCATTCTGCGACCTAATCAAGGCGGCCAAACCCCTGTTATCCTTATCCAAAGGTTTGATGGTGATACTTGTCAAATTGTGACAAATTTTAGCCAACCCGGTAAAATTTACGGTTAATTTCAAATGACTTGAATCCTTTTTGAGCTCACATTCCAATTCCCTCAAAGATTCTAAAGAACTTTGAGATCCCGGTAAACAACTTATATTGAAATTATTTGGGCACCTGAGGTACTCCAAATTATTACATTTGATCATGAATAATTTCCAAATGTACTCGAGCAAGGTAACCTTTTTATGTTTGTTTTTAATAAAAATTTTTAACTCATGTTTCCTCTCCAATAACGTTCGAGTTATCCTTTCAATGTCTTGATAATTGACATATTTACAGTAACTTATGTAATCAAATAAAGGTGGTTTGAAGGTTGGACCATCCATGGAGGTCGTTGACTCGTAAATGTCCATCAAATCGTTCTCTTGTTGATAATGATACAATAGACATGATAAAATCGTCTTGCTGATGGAAAGCTTTTTATTATAATTGTTCTTGAATTTATTCGTGCTAGGATTCCATGGATTCCTCCATAGTATTGGCATCGCATTCTCACAAAAATGTTTACTTACTAAAATACATGAATGTAACGTCTTATGCGTTATATGAAGATATTCTGACGAATCGACGATGTACTCAAATATTTGTTTTAAACAATTCGAATTCAATCGAGTTTGAGAATTCATCGTAACAATAATAATAATAATAATAATAATGATTAATTAATTAATTGAAATTAACCTTTTGGAAGGAAAGGAAGAAAATTATGAAAGGGGAAATAAAAAAAAATAAAAAAAAAAATTAATTAATTGACAATGCAAATCTAGTCCGAAAAATTAACAAAAAGTCGCATGTGGATAGGTCTTTCCACGTGAAAGATTTTAATGTCACGCGGCATTGGCGACGGGGTTTCGCGGTGAATAATTTGATATACAAATAATAATAATAATAATAATAATAATAATAAATAATAAATTTTTTTTTTTTATTATTTTGAAACCTGTGTACAACAAATAATGACCCATAAATATTTTTTTTGAAAAAAAAAAAAAAAAAAAAAAAAAAAAAAAAAAAAAAAAATTTAACGGATCGTCAACGAGACGAATCGCATTTTTACGAATGCACGTGTATCATTGATAATACATTCGATCATTTCAAGTAAGGTATTGTTCTTTTTAACATCTTTTTTTCATACGGGAAAAGCATTTGAAATGAGTATTTGAGTATTCATACTGTATATAATGGAGAGTCTCCGAAAAATTAAAAAGTTCTAATTTTGGAAAGTTGATTCTGATTCTTTTTTAAAAATTGATTGACATAAGATGTGCGCCACAATATCACGCTTAATTTTAAAGTCATAATTTTGGCCATTCATTAATTTGAATCATTATTATAACCAAAAAGATTATCAAAAAAGGAAATTCTCGTGACTTGACTGCGTCAAGCTTTTATTTTTAAGACATATACAATGATGATGTTTGTTATTGTTAGATGATTTATAATTTAAAATCGATCATTAGGAAACTAAAAATATGTATTTCATTACGTTTTTCTCTCTCGAAATAGCATATCCGTTTAAACGATCTTAATAATAAGTTTTTTTTTTATCGTTGTTACCTGTATGAATTGTAATCACTTTATGGAAGAAAGTTCAAACCCTATTAATTGCTAATTATAATTGTAAGAATAAGCCGATAATAATTTTGAGTGCTTTTATATAATTTCAACTTTCGGTTCGAAAATTCTATTTTCGTATATAGTTTTTTTTTAATGAAAAAGGAGCAATTTTTAATTCCAATATCTAACAAAATAATATTTAAAGTTTCAAATTATATAAAATATTTCGCAAAGGCCTCTTAACGGTCACATGCTCATTTCTGCGTGTAAATACTTGAAAAAATGGTTGTTAGAACGTTCTTTTCGATCTCAAGTTAGAGAGTCAATTATAAGATCCCACCTTTCTAATACAACTTTGAAATTTATCTAACGAGATATTTTCAGCATTTTGTAAGAAAGGTATAAGATGGGGTAGTACAGGATTGATCCGTCAATTATATCAATTTTAAAATTTTTAATTCAAGCTTGGTGTCGGTGAATGACTTACTCGCTTCATCTCATTCTAAGCTTTTTGGTGTTATGTAAGATACTATTTTCAGGTTTTGAATATTGGTAATTATTTGATATGTTTTATAGAAAGACCACAAGTTACAAGGGCATTTAATATATATAAATGTTTTTTTTTTTTAATTTACTTTGCTTGAAATTGAAATAAACAGTAAATGGACATATATTTTACCATCACTGTCATATCGCGCGAGCAGATACGAATTATGTTTGTTCGCTTCCGGTGCGTTTGTTTTCATGATGAATTTCCGGAAATTCAAGAAAACCTTCTGGTGTCTTTCAAAGCGTCTTCGTTGATTGAAACTTGGGTTCCGTAGCCAAATTGAAACTTTTACATAATTAATTAAGCCTCTCCGTTTACTATCAATTAAGCGGTATGATCTTAATATTTCAGCAGAAAGGTTAAAATTAAAGCGTGAAACATCCAATCTTAATTACTGCGCCATACTATCGCTCTGGATGCGTAGCGGAGAGGAGAAACGTAACGAACGTTTCTCGTTAAGGAAAATGCTCTGAAGGAGTTTCCAATCAAGGGAAACGCCCTGGTGTCGTATCCCATGATGAAAAATGCTCCGAAAGCGATTCCCAAGGTGAGAACGGCATTAAAAACGAACCTCATCATGAGAAATGTCCAGGAAGAGATTCTCGTCATGAAACTCTCGGGAATAAAATTAAACACTTTGATAGCGAATTCACGCTCCGAAAGAAAGAAATGGTAATATTTTTTTATTTTAAAAAAAAAATTTTAAAAATCATTATATTCCTCCTAGGAGTTCTTTTGTCCGATTCCGTTCTTTGATTGGATTGTCAAAAAAGGCATAAACTAGGTGTAAACCGCCGCGTTGCGTCGGGGGTGAAAAGTTGCCTATCAAAATAGTAATATATATATTTTCATTTTATAGCAAAAAAAATTACACCACACCGATCTATTGTTACAAATTTCCCAGTATACAGATACACTATTAGTAATCTACCGGAATATCAATATGACAACACGGATCGGAATCTGCCGACCTAAAAATCCGACTATGAAAATTTTGGAGTAGATCAGGCGCAATTTTATTATATAGATAAAATCAAATTGATGTTTTGTAAGCTATCTTGAGAAGGTCGGACTTCACTTTTTGCCGATGCCACATTTGTTAAGGATTAGCTACTAGTAACACGAATATCTTTTTCACATCGTTGCTGCGCATATTGCAGATCGAATTTTAATTATGTGAATTTTTTTTCCTACAAACAGTAAATGATCAACATCCGTGTGAAAACAAAAAAATAACAATCTAGCACCGAACAATTGGTCTTCCTCTTTGTTAAATATTTAAAAGCTTTATCATTATATCTGTACGGCATCACTCCAGACCAAAAAGACATCTGAATGATTACATTTGTTTTGAAGTAAGAAGTCATTGGGTCCATGATTTATCAGAATTATGGTTAAATGACTTCTCTTTTAAAACAAGTATAAATTCAAGTCTACAGCCATATTTCAAAAAAAAAAAATTTCAAAAAAAAAAAAGTAATAATCTTTTTCTGATGTCCCTAGACGTTTTAAGAGAACATGTTCTTTCGAGTTCAGAGGCGGAACGCGTCGAAGTTAACCAAAGACTTTTGATCGACAACATTTTGGCTCGGTAAGTTGTACGGAATTTGGGGAATTTTATTAAGAAACTACTACTTAAAAATACCAATTTTTAATTATTTAGATATGCTTCTGAATTCGTAATATATCGGGAGTTAATGCAAAATTCCGGTAAATAACCTTTTTAGTGATTTTTCACGTTATAATCTGATATAATATATAATACAATATATTTTATTATTAATTAAGATGATGCAAAGTCTTCGAGTATTCAAATTATATTCGAAACGGCACATCCAGACACGGATAAAAATATAGTAGAGGACAAAATCGTACGCATCCTTTTCAAAAATGATGGTTTCGCTTTTAGATCCGAAGATTGGGATCGATTGAAGAGAATTGCCGATGGAAATCCTAATGAACAAAAAGTATACTTTCTTTTTGGATTGATTATTTTGTTGTATCAAAATTAATTTTCATTTAATAGATAGGAGCTTTTGGTGTAGGCTTTTATTCTTTGTTTTCGGTTTGCGAAAACCCATTGTAAGTTAGCTTATACTCTATTTTTTTTAATAAAACGCGAATAACCCGTTTGAGCTTGATTCGAATAGTGTTGTTTCCGGTGGACAAGCAATGGCCTTTTATTGGTTTAGAGATCAATTATTTTCTAGAAAAGGACTAACTGGCGATGATTACCAGGATTGGACAACATTTTTAATGGATATGAGAGAACCTATAGAGGTAATTAATACAGTACATTTTTTTTATTTAAAAAAAAAAAATTCTTTATTTTTATATAAAGTTAGCTAACATTAGACGCGTTTATTGTTTCATTTAGTTTCCAAGTGTTGATAAATTTTCAAATTTCTTGGTTAATTCATTGGTAAACTTATTTATTTTTAGACGTATATGTTATTACCATATAACATTAATATTAATTATAAAAGGAAAAAATAGGGATTTACGGGAAATCTCCGAGAAATATCTGTGTACTTTAATCATACATTGGTGATACAGTTGTTAAAGGATATTAAAAGACCGAGAATGTTTAACACTTTTATATTTGACCCATTTTCTCCACAAAGGATGTTTAAACTTACTTCAGTAAAGGTTGGGAATGTTATATTAAGCGTCAAGAAATTGCTTGTCCCAACAAATAATATAATTACGTATGATCAAATGGAAGAAACAAATTCTATATCTCTTAGAACTATTAGTGGGAATGTGGAAGTTATAGTCGATGAGAGGTTTTCGGCAGAAATAGAGCGAATTACCAGAAAGAAGCCTCCTAATGAGACCACAATCCAAATAATATATCCTGAATTTGATAATTCATCCGAGGGTAATACGTCTACTCACGTCTTTAAAGATTTACTTTCATATCCAGAGCAAGGAAAGATATATATCGGTTTTCCAACCCATCAAACCACTGGATGTTGTTCTCACATTGCAGCTCGTGTAATTCCTACTGTATGTACTTTATTGGTATCTATTTTATTAATATATATTTTTTTAATTAATATATTATAATTATACTATCTAGATGAACCGAGACTCGATCGACTTGGTGGGAAAGACTCTGTCTATATATAATGAAGAATTATTACGTATAACAGGGATATTGTGTAGAATTGTGTACGAAGATGAAATGTTTCAAATCGAACAAATTTGTAATGGTTGTATCTTGAGATCCAACGGTGAAGGCAAAAATATTGTTCGCGAATGGCTTGAAAAACGAGCAGCACATGTTTTATCATACTTTACTTTCCAAAAAAGTACGCCGGATTCACGTGTTGGTGAAATAATAGAATCGCAATTTTTCAATTGTTCGGAACAAGAATTGTCCGCATTGTCAACAAATGGTGTCTTGCCGATATCTAGTATTCGCATTCCTGATCCAGGTATAGCAGGAATCATCAAACAAGTTCCGATTGTACCAAATATCGTATTCGAACAATGTATTACATTTTTTGATAAAGCAAAAGCAAAGAATATTATAAGAGGATTGACTTTTCAAGATGTTATACTTGAATTGAGAAGTCGAATACTTTGTGAGGATGAAATGGTTAAACTTTTGAAATGGTGGATTGGTTATAGTTTGAATGGAAATAATAATGATTCGGAAAGTACAGAGTTCAAGCAATTTGCTTTTGTACGTATAGGAGATATATATCGAGCTTTATCAACATTTGATTATTACTTGAATCCGGGAATAATTCCACCAGATATAGATTTGCCAATTGATGTTTTTCCATATTCTATTTCTAGAAATTTGCAAACAAGTGATCTTAACTGTTTAGGATTGTCAGAGTTATCTTTGGTTACCTGGGCAAAGTTTATTGTCAACAATCCTAATTTGGAATACTGTTCTACATTCGCTGAAAGGGTTCATAATATTTTAGAAAAAGGTCTAAAAAAAACTTCAAAACCTAACAAGGAAATAATTCGTCAGCTATTTGTTCATAAGAAGTGTATTCCTACTGAATTAGGAATGAAACTTCCTAACGAAGCTTATTTCCAAGATGTTAATTTATTTTCCGACTTACCAACAATTAAATTTCAAAAACCTTTGAGTGTTCAGAATGTGATGCAACTTTTAGGTGTTCGAAAGGTAACAACCACCATTAATGCTATCTAATATTTATATTTTTCGACAACATAAAACTCAATCTCCGAATATATCTATAGGTTGTTGAATTAAATCTCATTTTTGATCGTCTTGTTAGACATAAGGATTTTGATCATATGAAACTTGCAAAATATCTTGCTTCAGAATCGAATCATATCGATGACGATGAAAAAACAAGATTAAAAAATATACCCATCTGGCCTAAAGAAGATAATGTTTATACAAATTCTAGAATTCAACGTGATTTGTGGCTTGAAGATTATATGTATTCAAATTCTGGAATTCGACGCTTCATTATTAGTGATTTACATGTTCCTATAGCATTATTTCGTGAACTTGGTTTACTTATAATTGATTGGAAAAAAAATTGGTCTCGCAATGCACCAGAAGGTATTTTTTTCTCTTGTATTTCCTATATTAAAAGTCGTTAAACAAAAAAAAAAGAACACATATTTATGTTGTTTATATGTATCTTTTTACCGTAGCAAAATTTTTAATTGATCTTGGTTTGCGTGAATATCCCACGCTTAAAACGATCCTAGAATTAGCCGCATCATCATCTACTGATCCAAAGATTCGTGAAAAGGCTCTTAAATATTTTATTGATAATTTTAATGAAAAATATTCGAATTGTTATGACCATTCTAGAGTTACTTTTGCCTTTTTACCTTGTTCGAAACCGGGAAGTTACGCAAAGCCTTTAGAGTGTTTTATTAAACCTGAATGTACGATAATGAAATTCCAAGTAGTACGTCAAGATTTACGGTTTAAAGTGGAACAGCTTGGCGTTCGTCAATATCCTAGTAGCGAAGAACTCCAAAGTAGGTTAATTGTAGATCCACCGCACGATGTGAATAAGGCGAAAGAAATATTTGAATTTTTAGCCTCGCAGCCGGGAAGTTCTAATTGGAAATCTCTTAAAGATCACAATTTTATTCCAGTTCGAGATACAAATCGATCTGGTGAAATTCACTGTACAAATCCGCAAAGTTGTTTCCTCGAAAAAATTGATCAAAGATGCAGGTATATACTGCTTGAACGTTCAATAAAGTTCGTTTCGTATTATGTGCTAATTTATTTTTTTTTTCCAGTTTGAATTTTTTGAATGATTTCTTTACATTTATCGATTTTGAAGAAAAAGCCAATAACTTTCTGAAAAGTTGCGGTGTAATAACCACACCAAGATCGGAAAATATCGCCGAATTGTTAGTGAGATCATCACGTAAAATTTGGAATTCCGATTCCATTCGAAGAGATGAAAAAAAATATTTAGAAATTTTGAATAGAGTTGCCGTTGATTATCAATATGAAATATTTAATAAATCAAGTCTAGTTAAAGATATGAAACGCGCACCTATTTTGGCGGCTTTTAAGTTGAATGGTGTTGTATTGGCTTCAGCGGATAAGATTTTCATAAATGACGACACAGCATATCAACAAATTTTTGATCCGCTGACAGCTCCTGAAGACGACAACTTGAAAACTATGTATAAAGTACGTTTCTAATGATGATGTATTGATTTAAATTATTATTTAAAATTTTTTTTTTTTATTTTTATTTTTGATTTAGTATTTGGGATGTAAATCACTATATGAATCCGTGAAAGAAAATGCAAATCCAATAGGACTGCCTCATGAAACTGTGAAATCTCGAAATATACAAAATACAATCATGGAAAGAGCGCACTTATTATACCATGATCGTAAGAAAGATATTAAGAAAGACATAGAATGGCTTAAGAACTTGAAAGTTAAAAGCGTTAAACATATAAAAGCAACTTATAAATTAGCAAATTATAATCCTCAAACAAAATCTATTGTTTCTTGTATTAAAGATGGAATTCTTTACGTGACACGAGATTCAGAATTTCTTGATATTTCGCAGCATTTAGCCAGGAATATCTACCTTTCCAACAAACTGGAAAATGTTTTACATATCTTCGCAATTTTAACTACACCTTTGTCAACGTTGTCAAAGATATTTCCAGTTGATTGTATGCCCGACTTACCTAATTTACGACGCAGTGTCATTGTCGAGTCTGACGAAGATGAGGCTCCTAACGAACAACCCGACTGCGAAGAGAGATGTGATTTCAACATACAAGTTCCCTTTGCAACACCCGAAAATCTGCGTAATGCTTTACACGATGCCATGAATGCTTGTCGTTCTAACTCGAGAGGCCGTATTGGGAAAAACAAATATATTATTCTAAACCACTGCGTTATTATACCTGGTACGAACCATATATAATATTAATGATTATACAATGAAATATCGTTTTTTTTTTTTAATATTGGCCTACAATCATTTTAGAAAATTTATTGCGCGAAGCTAGAACTTATAAAGGGATTAAGGTCTACAATACACAATCGACGAATTTATTTCATACATATAGTGATCAGTTGACTCGTTTTGTGAATATCCTAATAAGGCTTGCTGAAGTAGTTCAACTCAAGCTCGAAGATATTCATGTCTATTATTATGATGATTCAAGTAAAGTTGCATTTAATAAGGACAAAGCGTTGTATTTCAATTTTAAATCTTACCTCGAATTGCATGATGATGAGTGTAAATTTGGAAATATATGTAATGCCATGTCCTATTGGTTCATAATGGTTTGTCACGAGCTAGCGCATAACTTTGCTCTTGAACATAATGCCACTCACGAAGTAAGTAATAATCATTTATTTCTCAACAATTTCTCTCTTATTAATTTTTCCTTTTTCGTTCATTAGTATTATTTTACATCGTATGTAATGGCTTATATGTCAAGGTATATCGAGATATTGAAAAATCGACCAATTTTGTAATAATCCTACTATATAAATAAGATTATTTTAATTAAATACTTTTATCAATATCATTTAACCTATTCATATTAAAGTATATATTATAAAAAAGTTTTTCACAGTGTTGTGTTCATATTATAAGCAAAAGGAATTAATTGAATAAAATGAAGTAAATGTGACAATATATTTATTTAATAATTGCTCTATATTAAACTAAATAAATGTTAATCACTAAAACATACTAATTAAAATTTAAAAAATGAAAAATAAGGAAAAATAAACGAAGTTACAAATTAAAAGTTATGAAGTTAAAAATAGCGATATCCAACTCATACATATAAAAAAATTAATTAGGATCCTACCATCCTTTTTCATCTACCACCGTAATCTCACCAGACTGGCTATTAATACAAGCAAAGGTACGACGTTTCGGCCGGCATTATATTAAATGTAACAATAGCAATTTCAAAATATATACGTGAAAATTTTGTTATAAAGACTATAAAAATTTTAACTTGTCTCTGTCATAAATGTATACCAGTTTGGGTAAATATTAAAAAAAATAAAATTTCTGATTTAAAATTTTTTTATTACCCGGTAATCCATCGGAGAAAAGAATGACAAAAGCTTGTACCATGTTGCTTAATGTTGTAGAAGTTGAGTTTATTTTTTGCGCTGCTGATTGAACCAATTCTAACTTTTGGTTGGTAGGTACAGTCGAAGAGGTTTAGGCTTTCCGACGTCCTTATGCTTCTCTGGGATTGAGCGTCAAATAAGTTATAGATAGATTTGATAATTTCGGCCGCAGCAAACTTTTTTATTACGCAGAATAGTCAACTTTCTCTAAATGCTCACACTATATCTTTTCTCTTTAAAATGCGCGCAATTATTCAGTCCCAATATATATATATCATATCGAAAATTTCTCTTTAAATGCAAACCCTCTCTTTAAATGCACAATTTTTAAAATTTTCATTATGGGTCTCAAGTGGGTGCATTTAGAGAGAGTTGACTGTATTTATTTATTATTATTATTATTATTTTAATAACGTCTCAGACTTCCCTAATTATATAAGTAATGATTTAATTAATTAATTAGATGGACAACGTTATTGATATAAAACAAAGGATTTATTACCAAACTTATATCTAAATTAGTCATTGCATGAAGGTAAATTAAAGAGTTTTATTAATTTTCTTCCCTTTTTTCTTTATAGTCATATGATTAAAAAAGAAATATAAATTATTGTACAGTTTCATACATTTGTTTATTACTTATTTTTCATTTTACGTACGAAAAAAAAAATCTTTTACCTTATAGATACATTAGTTGAGGAAATCAATAAAATTTTTCGTGACAGGAAAAGTAATAATTTTTCATCGCTCAATTAATATTTCAACGTGTATGTAAAATAGTAAACACATAAACTTGAAATTGTAAATAAAAATAACAAAATTGATACACAATCATTTGGTAGATGTAAATATTATTATATACTTCATCCTTCGGAATAAATTTATTTATTTTAATTTATAAAAAATTTTCTCGTATTTGTTAAAAACGATCAGAACGTTTTATACTTTCAACCTCTAGCATGATCCTATAGGGTCGTATAAAGAAATGTGCAGTAAGTTGGTTTTAAAGTAGCGATAATTATCGCTATACTGTTGCTCGCAAAATAAATGTGATACCTAAATTCAAAATTTTAAAATTATGCAACTTATTAAAGGACCCTGATTACAAAAAATTTTATATAATGAACCATATCTGAGAAATAGATAAAGTGTATATTAAAATTTGGCTTAAATGTATGACATTTCAAAAAAAAAATTAATACTGTATGACAAAAATTCCATATTTATTTAAAATTTAAGTAAAGTGTACTACTTAAACTATTGAATTAAACTGTAATGTGTGTACAATCATTCTACTAATAGCTATTAGCATCATTTTTATCCTTTTTTTTTGTGTTTTTCATAATCTTTTCAGCATTTTTAATGCTATTTTCAATACTATTAATATTATCTCTTCAATAATAAACTTCGTTAACTGAGATAGAATTTTTATGTAATATGTACATATAATAAATAAATTTAGTTTTAATGTTAAATTTTAACAGAAGATAACATATAATATATAATATATATTATATAAATGTCATTGAGGTCATTATTTGAATTGTGATTGATAAATGTATAATAATAATTTTCAATTTGGTTAAAAATATACAATGAAAAATTTTTTCATCATTAAATAAGTGTACAACAAATCATTTTTGTCATTAAGTAGGTATACAATGAATCTTCTTTTTAGTGGATTATTAAATGTACAACAAAAGTCACAACACGTAATCGTCTAAAAAGGAAATTTGTGCAACTGTATGATGAAACCTTTCGAAATTTCTTAAAAGCGTATGACAAGATTCTTAACAGTATAATCAGCGGCCCTCTTATTAATTACAAGTGTTATCAAATTGAAACTAAGTTTGTTGAATTACCTAATTGAAATTTATTAAAATATAAAATTTACTATGATTTGATTATGTGAAATTACGTCATGATTTTTGAGTTTTGGACGTCACATTATTTATGTGACTTATGCTGATTGATATTTAATTGTCAATTTTTTATCAAAAAAAACTTGTTTAATATACAAATATGCACTTAAATATAATTATTTATACTATTACCACTTGTATATCCTCCTTTAAAATGAATTACATCATGTATCCTTTTAGGTATAGACTCAATTAGTTTTAAACAAGTATTAATATCAATTCCATTTCAAACATTCTGAAGTTATTTCCACAGGTCTGTTTTTCCTAAAGCTTGCTCTGAAAGATTTTTTAAACGTTATTCAGCTGTATTTCAAGATGTTCTATAGGATTTAAGTCTGGAGATTGTGCAGAACAATAACACCCATATTCAGAAAGCTATTTCTTGATGAGATTTGCAATATATTTTGAATCATTATCATGTTGAAAAATTGCTTCATCAACATTCATTTTCTAATCTAAAAGGGATTCTATAAGATCTTCTGCAAATATTTGTTGATAAAGCTCACCATCCATTCTACCTTTAATCAAACAAAGGTTGCCAATACCTTTTGATGTAAAATCATTATATTTCTATTACTAAATTTCACTGTAAGCTTTACATACAGGCTTCTTAGTAGTTCACTTAGCTTCTTCTAATAATACTGATGCCTATTAGATTTAAAAAGCATAAACTTACTTTCTTCAGATCACATAACCTTTTCTAATCTTTAACTGTCTAATTTTATACTTTTTAATAAAGTCAAGTTAATGTTTTCAGTATGTTTTTTTTAAGTAAGGCTTTTTCTTTTAATTCTTGTTTCTAAACTATTTCTTCAGAATGTTCTATATATAGTATTAGCATTAATTTGAATATTTTCAAAATTTAAGTTTACTTAGTATTTTAATAACTGTGAAATATTTGTTAGAAGTAACAAGTTAAAGAATTTTCTGTTTAGTATGAGTGAAAAGAACTCTTAGACAACCTGTTTTTAATCTATTTTTAAACCCTTGTTTTCTTTTTTCGTTGATAAATTCTGTATACTGTAAACTCATAAATACCTCTAAATGCAATAAAACTAGCTGGATAGCCTTCTTCAAGAAGAATAAATATTTGTGCTCATGTTTTAATAAATAACTGTGATATATTGAATATTTTGATTTTGTTGAAAAAAGAAAGTGATAATGTTTATTTTTTGTTTATTTTTTGTTTATTTTTTTATATTAACTTTCTTATTATTTTTTGGTTATAGCTTTTATACAAAAATAATCAACATAAAAATGCAAAAGTATTACATTATCAAAAATGGAAAAATTTAACAAAAGATCAGTAATTATATGTTAAGTTTACTTGAATATTTACTGACATCATACTTTCTGATTATAGAAATTTAATATAATTTATTCTATTTTAATTTATTCATATTTAATAAAATATTTAATTTAAAAACTTTAATTTAAGTATTACATATCTTTTGTGAGCAACTATTATCAAGTTCTGACTATATATATATATATAAAGTATTTGCTTAATTTTTTTATAATCTCCTCATTTTATTTTACTAATAATATTTTCATCTTTTCATATCCAAACTTCATCTTTTAAACAAAAAACTGTTCTATATATTTAATATCAAATATTTATTAATTTATTAAAAAATAGATTAACTCTAACATGATTATTTTATACTTTATATTTTAATTCTAATTTTATCTTTTGTGTAATTTTTGTAAATTCTGATTTCTTAAAGTATAATGATGGACTTTATTTTTTAAAAAAAGGATGAAAATAAACTAATCAAATAATTTTAAAATACAAAACATTTTTAAATTAGTATATTTATTGATATAAAATTTTTTTAAATAAATATTATAATATACTAATTTAAATTAACTTTTTATTTATAGATTAATCTTTTATTATTAATTAAAATAAAATTAAGTCATCACGCATTTCTTTATCCTTATTTAATTTTAGTTTACTTTATCTTTAAAAATAGGATTATAAGTTATTACTTTTTTAAATGATTTATTATATATTTTCCATTATAATTAATTTTATAATTTTAAATTAATTACAAAATTTTTAGTAAAATTTAATTATATTTAATTTTATTAAATTAAATATTATAATATAAATAAGTAACATTTATAAAAAAGCATTATACTTTTTATAATTATTGAAATAAATAAAAAATAATTAGCAGGATTTTTAAATAATAAATTATTACATATCTAAAAATTAGTAAATTAAAATATATAATATTCATCTAAAATTTTTAAACAGTTCAAATTAATTTGAAATATTTAATTTAGATTAAATTTGATTTAGTTTATAATTACATTAAATTAATCTAAAATTTTAGATCAGTTTAGATTTTTTAAAAATAATAATAATTTAATCTAAATTGAAAAAATATTTTAACTAATTTGAAAATTTCAAATTAATTTAAAAAATTTAATTTACTTTATTCTAATTAAATTATATATATAATATTTGATAAGATAATTAAAATTATTATTTCTATTAAACGAAAACATATTATTTAATGAGAATATTTTAAATATTATTAATATATATAATATTTAATTTGATTTAAATAACCAAAATTATTATTTCTATCAAATGTTAAGTATTGTTTAATTAGAATGATCTATATCTTATTTCTATTAAACAATATATATATTGTTAAATAGAAATATTCAAAATTAATTTTCATATTAAATAATAAAATATATTTTATTAGAATGAGAAAAAGTATCAATATCATTTCAATTAATGATAAAGTAAAACTAAATTTATCTAAAATTTTTAATTAAGATTAGAATTTATAATTCAGTTCAGATTCAAAATAGTATTTTAGAATTTATAATTTAAATTTGACTAAATTAAAATTTTTAATATAGATTCAGGTTAGCTTAAAATTTAAATGAACTAAACTATTTAAAGTATTATAGATTTTTTTTTTATCTTAACATTAATTTAAAAACAAAAATCTTTAGCTTTAATTAATAATAAATATTAGAAATGTTAAATAGTTATGGTTATATTAATAAATGATATTATAACAGATTATAAATAATGATAAAAAAGTAGATAAAATTGTAATTAATTGTAACATCATCTTTAATCATAATTATTACTAATATTAGTTAGTTAAAAATTTTACATTAACTGATTGTTTGTTTAAAATTTAATTAAAGATTTGATTTAAGATTTTAATTAGCTAAAAAACTATATTTTAGTAAATAATAAACTATATTAAATAAATTTATAATTATTTTTTAAATATATATTTTTTATTTAATTACAAATATAAATTAAAATTTTGAAATTTTAAAAAATTAAAATTTATAATAATACTATATTAATACTAATAAAGATATTTAATAACTTAAAAATAAGTATAATCAAAACTTAAAGAAGTTTAAAAAATATTATATTAGAATTATTATATTACTATTAATTAGTTATTATCTGATTAGTTAATTAAATAGTTGGTTAATTAAAGGTTTTTGATTTATTATTAATTAAATGTTATCAATATAAATGAAAGTTGTTACTAATTTTTCTATAATACATAAAAAAATAAAAAAATATCTATTATATAATTATATAAAATACTTACTTAAATATCAGAATAATATAAAATAATAATATTTATATTTATATATAATTAAATTTATTTACTTTTCATATTATTATTTTAATTTCTTTGTAAACTTATATATGATTACTTTTGAATTTTTATAATAATCTTTCAATACTTATTTTATTAGCTATAAAAAAAGAGGAATTGGTTATAATTTAATTTAAAGATTTTTGTAATTTCTTTATTTTTTTAAATATTTAACTCAAAATACATATTAAATAAATTTAAAAATTAAATATAAAATAATATAAAATAAAAATGTATATTATTACTAGTTTTTTTTTATTTATTAAATAAAATTCTATAAAAATTAATAATTTTCTTTATTATAATAATTAATTTTTTAATAATCATTCCAAAGGTTAAAAAAATTAAGATAATCATAAATAATTTGTCTAAATCTATATAATATTTTTATGAAATTCAAAAATATTCTTCTTTTATAAATAATAGCTCATTGAATTAAAAGCAAGCAATTGATTGACAATTCTAATACTGAATATAGATTAGCATAACTATCAAATTAAAATATTTAAATTATCAAATTTATTTTTAATAAATTTAGCTGTTTTCGAAAATATTATTTTCAAAATAAATTTATATTTATTCAATTTAAATAGTATCATTCATAAAAAATAGTAGCTAAATTTATTTGCAAAGTCATACATGATTTTAAATACTGATTTTTAATTATTACATTGTGTATATCAATCAAACTTTTATTAAATTGTTTATTTTCTTTTTATCTATTTACTTCTTTTACTACATCATAATGACAAACCAATAAATTAAAACTTGCAAAGGATGTTATATTTCTCAAAAATATAAAGAATTTTTAAATAAAAAGGGTATTGTCTTAAAAAAGTGCTTAAAATATCAAAATAAACTTAAAATAACTCGATCAAAAAATAAAAAGCATAAGCTGAATAAAATAATTTGCTATACTGATATTACTAAAACTATATATAACTTTCTAATTTCTTTAAATAATATAAATGAGTTTTATAAAGAAGTAAATGAAAATTAAATATGAATTTTATATTGAACTTTCATTTTTTTTTGATTTTATTTTAGAGAAAGATGAATTGTCAAACAAAGAAAATCATAAAATCAAAATTACCTATCATATAATTACATTTATCTCAGAGAATAATGGATATTCATGGGTATACTGAAATAAAAATCAAAAAAATTCTATACTTATAATATATAATTGCAATTACTGAATTGAACTTAGTAAATGACAGGCCAAACATTCTATAATAGATAAATAGAGAAATATATTAACCTTTTTAGAATAATATAATTATGAGGGAATAATAAATATAGAAATTTTTTCTGAGTCAAATTTAATCAGAGTTGAATATTCTCATAAAATATTATATTTACGATTAAGTCACGTTGAAACTTTTCTAAAAATCAAAAAGTCATTTAAAAGAATATTAATTGCTCTACTTCTGAGATTTGTTAGCAGGTTTATGAATATTAAATTAATAGATATAAGAGTATAACTATTTAACAAATCTATTATTGTAGTCAATTAAATCTCACAAGATATATTATCAACATTCAGATTATTAACAAAATTTTATTAAAAGGATTCAACTTAGAAATAATAGTGAATAGTTTTGATTCTTTTATACCTGCTCTTGGATTTCTGAAAACATTTTTTGATCAATTGATTTATAATAAATTTGATGCTATTATAATTTATGCAACCTATAGAACTAATAATTTGTCATAGAAATTGTATTGCAATCATAGGCGTAATTGATGGCACTGGATTTTCTTTCAGCTATCTCATAATTTCAGCTGAAAAAAAATAGATATAGTACAGAAATCCTTACATATTGGATGCAAGCCTTAAAAGAACGAAATTTAAGATATTTTCCTTTTATTTTAACTGATAAAGATTATTCAAATATAAATGCAGCAAAAACAGCATGGCCTGAAGCTCATTTACAATTATTTATGTGGCATGTACAACATATCATATAAAAAGGTGTACAATTCCAGAATTGTACATGAATAATGTTTATTAATAGAACTTAATTTGGAAATTGTAAATAATTCAAATTCAGCCATATTTTGTCCCTTAGATTTGCAAAAAACAGTAATTAAACTTGTAAAAAAATCATTCAAGTCGTCTTATGTTACTACCAAAATTTGACGGTATTTTCATTATTGATGTGAATGAAATTTGGAAGGAATGTATTAGTGAAATGTTTTAGTTCTACAAAAATAATAATTTGCTTCAACTATGGATTTACCTTTGGAAAGAGTGATATACATAAGAAAAATGGATTTTGTGGGCACTTTCAGCTAATGAAAATATTAGCAATGATCATTGAATCACATTAGCGACATATTAAACATGATCATTTGTATAAATTTTACAAGTCCCGAGTTGATCATTTATGTTACATTCTCATTAAGAAAGTTCTTATTCAACAATTATATCAGATTCAATTACTTCAACAAGGCCGATATTCAGTATCATGGAGATAAGAGTTTAAAAAAGAATGATGAAAAAAAAGAAGTAAAATCAAATAACAATTATTTTACTAATCCAACCAAATGGATATGTGCATGTCCTGCATACAACCAGAGTCATTTTTTTATGTAAACATTTGATCAATTCTGTTGAGAAGGCTGACGCGATATTCTTTAAAAAGGTAAGATGTAATTCATTTTAATAACAGTATATATGTATATGTACGATAGATTATGAATTAAAAATATTATTTTACATTACAGGTACAACGAAATGAGAATTATCCATTAATTTCGTCTTATAAAGGTAAATTTGTTAATGTATTTTGCTTGGAAGATTCTCAAAAACACAAAATAAGCACTCAACTAATCCAGGATTCAATGTTGAGCATGAAAATGATTATATTATTGAAAGCGATGAAAAAGGAGATACGTATGAAGCAGATTTAACTTATTTACATGGAATCTTGGACAAAGTACTTATAGTTTTATATATAATGAGAATTTTGTATGTAGTTCTAATTGCATATTAATCTTTATTAATTCCTATTTTCTAATTGCATTTAAGGCCAAAGAGTTATTAGAAATTCACGTAACAAACCAAAAGGACATTTATAGTTGAAAAAATGTTCGCTCAAATTTTAAATCATTAGAACGAATGAACAATGACATTATGGCACTAAAAAATAGAAGAATGATCCAAAAACATGGCGAAACTTTAATAATAATACAATGTATTGGGAATAATAAATTCTATAGTTGAAATAAAAAATATTTAAACTATTTGCATTCTTTTATATTTAAAATTGAACAAATTATTTATTATAAATTCTATTGTTTTTTTTATTTATATCGAAATACTTAGAAAAAAAAATTTGCTATTTTACCCAACAATTCAACAATCAGCGTCCGAAGTCACGTGAGACCCGCAAGTCAATCCGGCCATCATTTTTTCCGGGCGACGCTAGGGCTGTTCACTATAGTCACGTGAACTTGTCGAACGGTTTTAACGAACATCAAATAAAAATAGGTCTGATGAGGTGAAATTAAAATTAATAATTGATGGATAACGCGTGATAGATTTACCAGAGGTAACAAAAAATAATAAATAAAAAAAAAATGATCCATAAAGGGAAACGTTACGATTCGATAATTCATATGAATATTTTAATTTATCAGAGAATTGCAGAGTGGAACGGCCGGTTTAAATGGTTCAGGCTGGGTCCTTACTATTGAATTCAGTAAATTGACATTATTTCTAGTCCTCCCCTAAAATTCAATGTTACCAGGCACCGGCACGTGATAATATTTTGTGTAACACTACAATGAAAATTAATTTTTTTTTTTTTATTTGAAAATGTCTGAACTTAACCAAAACGTTCTTTATTTAGTCCTCAAAGAACTACCATCTTGCAAAAATAAAACTTGGACGTGGAAACCGCTTTATTCATGTTTATTTGTAAATAGACTTTGGTGTGAAACTGCTGTACCATTACTTTGGAGTAATCCATTGAAATTCATTGAAGATTATGGGTTACTATTTGATCTTATTATTTCATTTATACCAAAAGAATCACAATTACTTCTCAAGAGTCAAGGAAGCGATTTATTTCAAACCCAGCATAAACACCATTTATTCGATTACAAAAGTTACTGCAAATATTTGAATTTTCATTGCATTGATGAAACTATCAGAGTTGGACTCCATTCTTCCAATACAACACTTCTTCAACGTTTTTATAGAACATGAAATTTATAAAATGATTGCTAGTAGATGTTTCGCTGTTAAATCTTTAGACGTGATGGATTTTGGAATAAGTGTAAAACTTCGATTTTATCATTTCACGGGAGCAACGAATTTTCTTGGAGGACTTATGTCTTTATATTGTAATTTAATTAAAGACACAACATATTTTGATGTCTTAGCACATACCTGAAATACATTAGAAAAGATACACATCGTTCATTGGTCAGGCGATTTTCATAATTTGGGTTTAGTCAGGTTAATCAAGTATCAAAAGGGTTTAAAATGGTTCGTGTTTGAAAATAAATATCAAAGCAATTTTCAACAAAAAGAAATTAGTATTTCTTTGATTAAACACGCCATTTCCCTAATCCTTAAATTTTTATAAATGTGTTCACATATGCAAATATAGAAACATCCAAAATATCATAGCAATAACTCCTCAAATAATAATTTTATTTTTACTTCCTTTGTTTCTCGATATCGTATATGCAAATCACAAGATCAAAGCTTCAGCATTGGTCAGTTGCGTAATGATCAAATCCGTGCGACGCCTCAAAATATCTTCCGAAGCCGACCCAGCCGTGCTGGTGTGGCTTGAATTTATCAGGGATAATAATTCCCATAACTAATCATATCATAACTTGCCGGTAGACCGTGGAAGAATCAGAACCCAATCTGGAAAGAAAGATTTATTACAGCTGCAGAAACATGGGAGGTTTGCTATTAAAATCGAGTTACGAACATAGTAATTCATATGATCCGTAAGGTGACTTTAATAGCTTACCTCCCACGTGTTGGCGACAAGTGCTGATTAACAGGTGCCAAAATAAACCTCTTAAATTTGTAACCCATTTTCTTTTCTTGCCTATTCCTTTGAAAATGTAATTTTAAAAATATGTCGACCTTGAAATTATGATTAACGAAAGTACAAAGAATTCCTTCGTGTCTTGATTTTCTCCAGCTTGAATTATTACATCATAGATGTCATCGGTAAAAGAAGTTTCCCATGATAAAAAAAAATTGACCTATTAGAATCTACCGCAGCTTGACAATCTCTTGAGTTGATTATCACGTGATTTTTGTAACTTTTTGAAAGATAAAAATGTGGAGTTCATTCAACAATCAACTGCTAAAAGTTATTTGCAAACATCAATATAGGAATAATTTTGTGTTAATGTAATAATTTATGAATAAGGCGCAAACAGTTTATTAGTCATTGTATATATAAATCGAAGCTTAAAATCGCTATTAAGCTTTCTTGTTTGTTTATTATTTTTGAATCTCGTGTATGAGAATTTGACAGTCTCATTGTATTATATAATTTTATTATACTTTGCTAGTCCATTCTAATGTGAATGAAATTATTCACAAAGTATCATTTAACATAAGAATACAAATCAAAGATAGAATTTTTCAATAAAATGTGATCGATGTCATATTTGAAAAAAATAATTATCTAATAGTATATATTTGCTCCACTTTTTTTATTTAATCAATTTGTTATAGTGATTACAAACTGTAATGGTTATATAATAGTTACTCTTTTATACCAGTGTTCACTAAACAACATATATTTTTTGCCATTTAAAATATAAAATGATTACAAACTATGATATGCAAATATATCGAAAAAAGAAGTAAATGATACGAAATAAAAAATTATAAAGGTAAAATTTTTTCATCTCTTTTAAGAATTATCAATACTATGATAAAATGTGTTACTTGATTAAACTTTCATTAAGTTTTTCAGTAAAATCCAGCAAATGACTTAAATGACGCGCTTGAGGATGTGATTTAGTAATTATAGGTGTATTCAAAAAGTTGCTTTGATTTTGATTTAAAATTTTATCAGCTTCATAAAATTCCATGATCTCCTTTTTTAGTTCCTTATCAAAATTTTTACTTTTAATATTCATAATCCAATTATTAATAATCTTTTTAATTTCTAATGCAGTTGGCCTTTTTAATGGATCTATATCCCAAAATTTCTTCATTAAATTTATATAACATTGCGGTGTATTTTCAATAATTTCTGGTCGTTTACCCTTACAAATATCTAAAGCAAGTTGAAAATCATG
>CAJVPP010000184.1:0-41704 GCA_910592005.1 Funneliformis mosseae | reverse complement strand
ACAAGAATCATTTGGGATGATAATGAAATCAACTTATTAGTTGAAGAAAGAAGGAGGAGAAACGTAGAGTACCATGTAAGGTACAGAGGCAATAAGACGGGATTCTGGAGAAGTGTAGCTCGATGAATCAATTGAAGATTCAGTACAGCATATTCAACTCACCAATGCGAGTTGAAATAGAGGAATTTAGTATGGGATTACAACATAAGTAAATAAATGAATAACAATATAATGATAAATATAACTTTTACAGTATAATTAATATCTTTTAGGATTTTTGCGATTATCAAAATGGAGCGAGAAGAGGTGGGAGGTAGATCTATACTATAGAAAGATTATACGACCTCTTCAGGACTCGATTTTTGGATAGGCCAGGTAATAATTAAAACGTTTAAATGATTTTTTTAGATTTATATTAAATATATTTACTTTTTTAGAATCGAGGCATACTCGTAGGAGAAATCATAATTTGCCTACTACAAGGTAAATACGAAACATAAGGTAAAGGCTTGCAAGGCAATAAAATTTCGGTTTTTTTTTCTTATTGTTCGTTTAATTTTGTGTTTTTTTCGTATCATTCATTTTTTCTTTTCATATTGTACATTTAATTTCGTTTTTTTATTTTCGTTTCATTTTCCCGTTTCATTTCATTTTCCTGTTTTGTTTTATTTTCCTAATTTCGTTTATAGTTTCTTTTCATTTGTTTAATTTCGTTTTTTCATTTCGTTTTATTTTCCTAATTTCGTTTTATAATTTCTTTTCGTTTATTTAATTTCATTTTTTCGTCTCATCTTGTTCATTTAATTTTATTTTATAGTTTCGTTTCGGTTTTTTAATTTCGTTTTTTCATCTTGTTGAGTTTTCTCTTCGTTTAGTTTTCTCTTCGTTTTGTTTTCTCTTCATTTTGTTTTATTTTTTATTTTATTTTATTTTATTTTATTTTTTTATTTTATTTTTATTTATTTTAAAAAAATAAAATTTTTTAAAAAAAAAATTTAAGTAAATTAATAAAACTGTTATTCAACAATTAATAACGTGAAAATATTTCTGGAAATAGTAAAATATATTTGTGTAATGAAATCAGTAATCATCTACTATAACGAATAATTCATTAACGCTATAACGAATTATTCATTATATATTCTGCATAATTCGTTATAGCGTTAATGAAGATTTTTATAACGAAGTTCTGATCAGCTGGATCAGCAACTTCGTTATATCAAGGTGTGACTAAAAAAATAAGTATAGAAGTTTATAAATAAAAGAATAATCATTAAAACTTTTCAGATGATCTTATAAATTTAATTAAAAAATATGAAAAAGAAAAGATAATTATCTATTATGCAATACAATCAGAATGTAATGATCTCTTTACAATATTACAACCTCTTTTACCAAATAATAATTTAGGTATATATCATAGAGAATTAGATGATAAATAATATAAAAGCATTATGTTAAATTAAAAAATTGGTAAAATTTAAAATAATGATCAGAACAAATGCATTTGAAATAGATACTAATTCTTCTAATATTTATTTAGTAATACATTACGTAGTCTTTTTAAATATGAGTAAATATTTATTTTTCAATTAATTATCATTATATTATATAATTAATTTTTAATATTTTTTTATAGCAAATCTGATATAACAAATTAGATAGGCAGGATGTGATATTAGTAAAGCTAAAAGTATTATATTTTATTCAATAAAAAAAGATTTAAAAACAAATTTTGAAATTTAGCTAAAAATTGTAAAATGTAATTATTTATTTAATTTATTTATAAAAATAAATAAAAAAAATTCAAAAAAAAATATATTTTTTTTATGAATAGATTTTTTAATATTCAAAATATGACTGATTAAGAATTTGAATAAAATTAATAATAGATTACATAAAATTTGAGAAGTTCTTTTATTTTGTCAAAATCAATATGAATGTTGAAATCAAATAATTAGTCATTAATATTGTTAGAATAATAATAATATTCTTTTTTCTTATCTAAAATGAGATAATTATAAAAAATAAATAAAAGAGTAGCTGATATATGAGAATTATATAGAAGATATTTTTTATTTACTAAATATTATTAAAGAAATAAGTAATAATAATAATAATAAAATCATTGAATAGGATATAGGAAAAGTTTTTTGTAAATCAAATACAAAAAAATTTAAGATTAGGCTTAGTTGAACTAAATATATATAAAAGTAACTGAAAACTAAAATTTAAAAAATTAAAGAAACTAACTAATTATATGCTTATAAATCTAATAGTACGTGAATATTTTAAGCAGAAAATTTTACTTTACTATGCTTCGCTAAATGCTCAAATATTATCAGAAAATATGTTTATAATAAGACTTGTGATTGAGATAAAAGTAAGAACAATGGCAGATTTATAGTATTATTGATTACATAAAAAAATAAGTATAATTGAAAAAAAAAAATTTAATAGTTATGAGTAATTAGTATAAAGTAATTTAACTTATAAAATGAGTTATATCAAAATTGTATTGGTAAATTGAAAACCAATAAATTTTAAAATTATCTATTTATAAAAATATATATTTATATTCAAAACTTTATATAAAGAGCTTTTAAAAAAATTTCTAAAGGAATGAATTTTTTTAAAAAGCAAGTATAAAGTTCAAAATTGTAACTTTTTAATCATATAAGTTTTATCCTTATATAGTAAGTATTACAAATATTTGTATTATGCAAAAAAATATTACTAATAATATCAGTTTATCATGTTGATTAAATATAAAATTATCACGTGATTTATTATACCTTTAAATTGCAATATACAAATATCTGTAAAATTAAACTTTAATTTATATTATTTATTAAAATTTTATATAAAGGTTAAATTGGAATTATTCAAATTAAATCTCAAAAATTAGAATCAGATCTTATTGAAATGTATGATATCAGTTTAATCACAAATATAATATAACTATTATAATATAGATTTTTATTAAAAATTTTTTTATCAATCATTTTATTGATTAAAATTTTTCTTTTTTCTTTATTTTTAATTAGCATTTTATTTATTGCAATAATATTATTTTATGAATACTATTTTTCAAATTCACAATTATTTAACTATATTTTTATTATATATAAATTTATTTATTTGTAAGATAATAAAAAAATACTGCTATATTTAAAAATAGTAAAGTTTCATATGTTTAATGTAATAAAAAAAAATTAAAATCACATTTGTTACCTTCTCTTTTAATGTTAATTTTTTCATTATCATTTTTAACTGTTTTTAGAATTGTTAGCAAACTTTTTAAAAGTTTTTCTTATGTAATTTTTATACTTTTATTACTAGGACTTGAAAGAATAATTCTTGATTCTTATAATTCTTTACTCATATTTACATATACTTTTATATTATATTGATTAAATATACCCTCTAATTGCTATTGGTGAATAATAATTGATCAAATTTAAATTAATAAAGTTATATATTATAAGAAATTTTTAGTATTCATTAAAGTCTGAATTTGCAAATTCTTTAAATTTTTTCAAAAAGTTTTGTTCTTGAAGAGCTTTTATTAATCCAAAAATATTAATAGTTTTATTTTATAGATCTATTTTAAAAATTCAATATAAGAATTCTCATGTCATGAAATATTAGAGTGCTTTTTTAAAAAAAAATATATAAAAAAGTATGAGTAAATTTCAATTATAATTACTTTCTAATTGATAAATACTCAAAAGTAAATGAATTCATGGTAATATTTATTTAAGAATTCATTTAAAGCTTGATTAATCTTATTTTAAAAAGCTTTATAAAGTTTACTTATATCTTCTGAATTCAAAAGTGCATTACCTTTAACTAATTCTTTTTAAAATATTTTCAGATATATTTATTAGAATTTAGTTATCTATATTATTACTTTATCAGGTATTTTATGGGTATAATTATTAATAGAAGGATTACTAGTATATTATTTGAATTATAAACTTGAGATATTAGATCATAGCTAGTAAGAAATTTATAAATAGCTTTAAGAAATTTTATTTTAAATTTAACAAGATAATATAATTGAAGATTAAGCTTAATATTTATTCAACTATAAATAGAATAATTTTCATTTTTCAATATATTTTTGTGATACTTTTTTAATAACATCTAATTTTTGAATAAATTATTAAGTAAATTGAAGGTAAGTTATATATCATTTAAAATATTATTTTGTTATTTATAATTCATATAGCATTTATTCTGATTGGTTTTTGATATTTTGTTAGATTAAAATTTAAAAGCTTTTAGTAAAATTAATGTATTACTTTTACTTTTATATTTAAAGGATTATCCTTATTACTTTCATTATATTCATCATGAAGATAAAAAGCCAGATATATTAAGTTATATAGATGTTCTTTTAATGATAATTATGATAGTAAGTCAAGTTTTTTCAAATGCTGTTTTTTCAAAATAATTTGTATAATATTCACAAGGAATATAAAGAATTTATAACTGTTATTTTATTAAAATATGTGATTGTATTTCCTTTTTCTGTTAATATATATGCTATATTATTTGTAAGCCAAAAATGACATAACTGTAAATTTAATTGATTTATGATAAGTATTTAAAACAGTTATTGCAATACTCTTTTCATTATAATAAATTATATCTTCTATTATAATAATAGTTACTGATAGATAGATTTTTTTGTGATTCTAATATGCAGCATAAACAATCATAATTTTTTTCATCACAGATACTTTCATCTACCATTATTCTATATCTATAAAATTGCAAGTTTATATCTTTTGATTAATTTTTCTAAAGATTTATTTGTACAATTTTTTTTTTCCATTTTGTTAAAGTATTAGGAGAAATCCATTTGGTAGATATAAGTGTTTCTCTAATTAAAAATTCAAAAATAACTTTTGGTACTTTTAACAGTTGAATTAATAGAATTTTTACCTTTATTACTAATTTCAGCTATCAGTTTAATAAACTATAAAGTATATTCTTTTTTATTTATTTTAAAAATTCATTTTACTGTTTTTTAAAAGTTGCTAGATGTAACTTTTTTGACATTTTAATAGTAGTCTGAATTTTTAAAGTTTGTTTGATTTTAGTATTTTTAGCTTTAGCTATTTTTAGAGTTAAGGAACAAATTTGTTTATTTAATTTAAGAATGGCTTTTTTGAGTTATTTATTTTTTTTTTTTAAAGATTTTTTTTATTTTAAATAATAATTGCTGATGATTCTTATTTATAAAATCCAGTTTTAATAAATTTATATACTTTTTTCTGAAGATAAAGTAAAAGAATTTGTCTAATATAAATTTCTTTTAAATATACTATTATTTTAAGAAGATGATGAATATTTAAAATTTCTTCATTTAATAAAGCATATATTTGTTGAATTAATTTTTTTTTTTATTGATTTTCAATTATTTCAGCTTTAACATTATTGATAATATTTATTTGCTTAAAAAGTTCATTAAACTCTATAATATTTAAATGATTATAAACATTAAAATAGTGTTAATAGATAGTGATATTTTATTTAAGTAATTTGTAAGGGATTTTTGTTAAAAATTTTTCTTGTATTATATGCTTTTTTAAGTGACGAAATTGTACTTTTTTGAAAGGCATAATAATAAAAAACTTTGTTAGTACTTTTAAGTATGAGTGTAAAACTTTAAAAATAATTTTTTTTTTACATATTTTAATGATGTATTTAATGAAATAAAACTGTTTTTTTTAAAATAAAGTAAAAAAAAAGTTTACATTATTACAAAATCTTAATAATGTTTTTTACAAATAATTTTTATGTTTTTTAAAAATTTGCATTTATTAGTTTGTATATACATGATTTTTATAACATAATAAATCGCTAAAAATGAAAGTAAAATATGCATATTAAGTTATAAACATTTATATAATACTAGTAATTTACTATATAGATTAAATTATTAATGAAAATTTAAAATAATTATCAACATTATAGGTAATGCATTATATTTGTAATTTAATTAGTATTGTATACTTTAAGGTCTTATCAAAATCAAAATCAAAGATTAAGTCTTAAAGTCCTGAACCTAAACTTTTTTATTTCCTATCTTTAATATAAGTGCATATAATAATTATATTTTATAGATAATTTAATATTTATATTTACTCATATAAATTTTTAAAAGAATAATTTTAAAAAATCAAATTTTAATTTTACTAAAATTGTATATTTTATATCATATTATTAATTTATTTTAAATATCAATTCTTTTGATTTTTTTTTTCTAAAAGATATTTTTTAAAATTTATAAAATTTAAACTTAAACTATATTTATTTAATATTATATTAAATTTAAAGTAATATTTATATATTTATAATATCAGTATTTAAAATATTAGTTTTAAAAACAATATTTTATATTTAAAAATTTTGTGATTTAGAAATTTTTAAAAAAATGTTTAATTTAGAATAATAAAATAAAAAGTGTAAATTATAACTTTATAGAATCTTAAAAATTAATGATAAAATTCTAACTACTTACTACAGTTAACACTCTTTATAACGAACTGACGGTTCCGTTAGAAAAAAAAAAAATTCGTTATATAATTTACTATGTTTTCTATATGAACCATAACACTTTTATAACGAACAATTATTAAAATTTAAAAATTGTGAGTTCGTTATATCCAGTGTTCGTTATAAAGAGGTTCGCTATAACTAGTTTGAAACGTATGTTAAAATTAAACGTTAAATGAAATTTAGATTTTAAAATTTATATATTAGGGATTAAATTTAGAAGTTAGAGTTCAATTAGTAAATAGTAGAGGTTTAAAATTAAGTATCTATATAAAAAGAGTTAGAGTTATGGTTAGAAACTTTGTTAGTACTAGGATTATATTAGAATAGGTTATTTATTGAATATATATGCCTTTTTATTTTATTTTATTTTAAATATAAAAATGCCAATTTCATTTGCTGTTGTGACAAATACTTTTAAATTTATTTTACATCCCCAATACAAACTTTTCGGCTTTAGCATTACTCATTTGTTGGGAAAATAGTTTTATGAAATTATTATTTTATATTATAATAACATTAATCACACTTTAGTTTAATCGATTTCCTTCACTAAATTGAACAACAGCATATTTTCCAGAAAACATCCAATCTTCTTCAGAAGCAGATAATCTTTCTTCAATCCCTTCAGGAAGTCCAACAATAACATCAGCTTTACTAGTACGAAGTGCCAAAATAGGTGGAGCACCTTTCTCAGTAGCCAAAGGTCCAATTGCATCTTTGAATAAAGTTGTAGTTGGCCATTTACAATCATAAACTAATTTACGGTAATTTAAATCACCTTTAAAAATTACTAAAGAAGATTTAGAAATATCTGAAAATAATTCAGGTGCCTGTTCTTTAAGGTGCCAATACGCATAAGGTGATGTCCAAAAATAATCTGATTTTAGAATCCATTTACCATTATCAACATATCCTTGCCACCTTTTTGCTAACCTTTCGAGATATAATTTTTCGTTGGAAGAAGCAGATGAAAAGAAATCATTTTTCAATACACCAAGTAACCAATTAAAATCACTCGGTGTTGTATCAGAGACAAACCATGGAATTGCTTTGACATGCAAATGAACTTCTGAAGCATAACCATTTTGAATTAACCAATCAGCAAATATCAAATCACCATACAATTCAAACCCTGTATATTATATAAGAGAGAAATTAAGTATTCTTTTTAATAAAAGATCCAATAAAATAAGATTAACTCATACCAGCATTATCAAGAACAAAATCTATTCTCTTCTGTTGGTAATGAGAGAGTTTACCCCATACTTCCTCCAAATCATTTACTAAAATGTTTTTTTCTGATTCTTCCAATGATTTAGCATTTCCTTGCAATTTCTTTATATCGTCATGACTTAAATTTGTTAACAAAGACAAATCAGTAGCATTTCCCCATAAACTTATTTGAGCCAATTCATGAAACAAAATTCTTTTATCACTACCTTGTACTGATGGATTAGAAATTAATCCATCTATACGTTTTGCAAGTTCAATTATGGCTACAAAAGATGCCTTAAATGTATCTTCTTTTTGTCGAAAAAATGGATCATAATTACGCCAAAGTTTAGTTCTTACAAAGATTGAATGAGTTCTACGATATAAATAACATTCAGTGAAAAGCCATGGAGCTGAATGCCAATTTTCTTCTTTGAAATATTTATTAAAAACTTCAATCCAAGTATTAACATCTGGCTCACCGTCGTCATCAATCGGTCTAGTTTGTCAGATGAAAAAAAAATTAATTTTATAATAAAGGAATAAATTACCTGTTTTACATACTTTAATGGTTTTTTCCGTTGTATTTCGTATTTCAACAAAGCAATTGAATCCATGATATCTATCCCTTCTTTCATTTTTTCAAATTCTATAGAAGGATCAAGCTCATGACGAGTTTTGTAAACATCGTCAATAATTTTTGTAATGATAACTGGCCACCTAACAGTTGTGGTCGTGAATGCGAAACTTTTCTCGTCTGTAGCTCTAAGAGCTGAGCGGGGAGGGTTCGCTGGTGTAACTATTGAGGTTTGTGAGGTCATTTTAATGTCTTGATTTGACAAAATTTTTATTATCGGGCTGTACTTTATTTATTGGAGTTGAGAGAAACCAAAAATCATTCTGACGTAATATTTGTTGATCGCGTTTTTTCATCTTTATTTTCATCTTTCATTTAGTAGATCAAAAAAAACATTTCTTCATTTGGTATATAATTATGTTGATAATGATAAAATTTCCCGTGATGATCTGCGAAATGACATCTCGTTTTCGCCTTATTAGACAAAAAAGAAAAAAAGAACCTATTTTTGTGGTAACACACATTCACCAAATTAAAATAATTTCGGGATTATTACTATCCCTTTTAAATAAATACCGGTATTTGTATTTGTATTTATAAAATAGATTACATTAAATAGAATTTTTAAATGTTAGAATCCTTTTTTTTTTTTTTCACATTTCGTTATCGTTAAAATATAAGCCACACACTGTTCTTTTCATTCATGAATAGAATTAATTATTGGGCTCAAAGAAGGAAGACAATGCATTGTATATAACAACTTATATAATTACCAACATTAAATAAAAAACCAAAGTATACATACATAATATGACAATTTTCTTTATGGAACTTAATAAGTCCTTTTGGTTACGCTTTACAAAACGATATATTCCCCCAGATTTATATTATCATTCGTGGACAATTTATGATTTTCAATATGTATTCTTATTAATTTTAGGAATATTTCTTTTTAATATAATTGAATTTCCGGTATTTTTCTTGAAATTCTTGATAGTTTGTATATTTGCAATTGGACTTTATCTTCCAGTACCTCGAAAATTTTTTCTACCCTTCCTTCCTATAGCGAGTTGGTTAGTATTATTTTATTCGTGTAGATTTATTCCAGGATCAAATAGACCTCACATTTATGTATCAGTTTTACCAGCATTGGAAAACATATTATATGGAGATAACTTGTCAGCAATCATAGCTAAGCATACTAATGTGGTTAAGGATGTATTAGCATGGTTACCTTATGGTGTGACACATTTTACGTTACCATTCTTAACGAGCGTAGGGTTGTGGTGGTACGGTCCACCCGGTATTTTGGCAATTTTTTCTAGATCATTTGGATATATGAATCTTGTCGGTGTTCTAACGCAGTTAGTATTCCCATGTTCTCCACCATGGTATGAATACACGTATGGGATGAATACCCCAGCAGAATATACGATGCCAGGAAATCCGGGTGGATTAGCTCGTATAGATGAATTATTTGGATCAAATACTTATACGAATACATTTAATGGGTCTCCAATGGTATTTGGTGCATTTCCATCACTTCATTCCGGATGTGCAATAATTCAAGCATTATTCATTTCATATATTATTCCAAAATCTAGATTATTTTGCTTCGCTTATGTTATGTGGATATGGTGGGCTTGTATGTATTTTACTCATCATTATATGGTTGATTTGGTCGGTGGTGGAATTTACGCCGTTGTTGCATTTTGGTTCGCATGGGATTATTTACCTTTCGTAAACGAACATTATAAAAATCGTTGGGATTATATCAAAGAAAAGAATGGTTTTTTATTACCAACGAATAATTATATTAATAATAATCTATCGTTTAATTCGCCTAAATTTGATAATAACGATGAATTAGAAATAGAAATTGCGACTGCTATTAGTGTAGGAACTGCAACTAGTGCAAGTTCTTCTAAAAGTAATACATCAATGGACATTATAGGTCAACCTTTTCATGAAGTTAAACTTCATTCTTCAAATAATTTATAATAAAATAATAATAATACATGTAATTCTATATATATAAATAAATATATATATATTATTAAAAATTATTACATTAAGAGGAAAATGTCATCCCAAGTTGTTCACAACAGCTTTCGCAATATCTTGAATTTCTATCTGTTCCTGATTGCGTGCATCCAGAACAATAAATACCCCCGCATGTTTTACAATGTATTTTCCTTTCTAATACTGCAAATTTTGTTCCACATTTGAGACAATTATCCGTTTGATTATCTGGCATCCAATGTGTTTCTAGTTTAACATCTGGTAAAACCCATGCATAAACTTTCCCTGATGAATCTCCACTATAGAGAATGCGCTGCGTTCCAGAGACTAACAATGCCACTATATCTAATGTTAATCCCGATCTACTTTCATGCTTTAATTGATGTTTTAATGAAAGATCCCATTTAACCACTAATTAATAATAATAATTTGTTATTAATAGATGTTCCAAAACTAGTAAAATAAAAAACGAATAATTTATCAATTTCAAATACCATTCTTTTCATCATTATTCGAAACAGGTTTGGGTTCCAAAGTTTTATTCCATATCTTTACTATTCCCTTCTTATGTCCTGTTACGATCAAATCTTCGTAAAACCATTCATTTTGTTTTCCCTAAACAATTATAAAAAAAAAAATTAGTATTTGTGATAAACCTGAAAAGATATTTACATAGAACGAAAAAAATTTACTTCATAAAAAGTACAACAAAGGATAGGATCTGAAGGTTGTGAGGTGTTTTTAACTAATAAAAGATCCCCATTAACTGTCCATATCCTAATAACTGATCCACTGCATGTGGCAATATCTCCCGTAGTATCATTGACTGCGACAAACTATCAAAAAAAAATTGAAAACATTATATTTAGCAAAGTAAAATATTTACATTTAAATTTCTTTATAAAATGCTTACTTGAACTCCGGCTTCATGATTCTGTAACTGTCTTACGTATTTCATCCTATTCAAATCCCAAATTATACAAGTTTGATCCTATGAAAAGAATAATAATTATAATTGTTAAAACCGTATTTATGAATAAATACAAGTACTTACATCTGATCCACTAATAATGATGCTATAAGATCTCGAAGTTGTAACACAATTAATCTTTGCCGAATGACCTCGCAAACATTCCATAAACCGAAATTCAGGAGATTTTGTCTTCCATTTTAATCTCCAGATGCAAATAACCTAATAAAATAAAATAAACGTGTAAATTTCAAAAAATGTTATTCTCAAAGAATATATTTTATCACTAAATATCACTTACTGCATCTGTGCCTCCAGTAATAAACGTTCTCCCATCTGCAAAACATGCACAGCTTACAGCTTCCAAGTGAAGATTCTCATATAGTCCAACCAGCTATAGAACAGTGAAATAAAAAATTTTAAGATACTAGTAACCTATATATATATATATGTATGCTTTTTAAAAACAAACCTTTCTTGTATCGGATTGATGAAGTCGAAGACTATTATCAGCGTAACCCCACTCAACATAATGTGTATAATTAGGAGGAACCAAGATTTTTTGTGTGCTAACCGCTACTAAGCGATCATTATTTGTTAAACGAATATCATGCACTTGTAATAGAATGTCTAAACGTAATTAAAATATTAATAATTTATTATATAAAATATACACACCAAATATACACTACTTAAGAATTACCTATCAATGGATGTATTGACTGAATTAATTTGTCCACATTTTCATGGAATTTATATAACCCTATACCATTAACAGGATCATATGATTCGGGCAATCTTGCAGGATGATGTCTAGTGAACAATTGACGTGGTGTTTGCCCAAAATTATGAATTATTCCGGTTGATGCAGAACGTTCAACAGGATCGGTAATGGCATCCAAATCTTTTAAACAGGATTAAATTTAGCATATACGCACATATAAAATACCAAAAAGAAAAAGAGGGTAATCTACCTATTGCTCCCTCGTAAGAAAGATGATGGAAAACGTTTATAGCTTCAACTGCCGCTGGTCCTTGTTGCTTATAACCAAAAACCAAATCTATCCACTCATGAAGGTGCGCACTTACATATTCACTTTCAAGAGCCTAAAAAATTACGTGCAATGATAATATAAATAATTGATACTTGAAGCTAACGGACATTTTTATATACGGACCTGTCGATGCTTATGAATAAATATTTTGGAATCTCCATGAGCCCACGGAGGAAGAATGATTGAATCAATAACTTCTCCAGTTCCTTGTTTGACACCTTTATAACAAACCAAATTAAAATTCTGCAACAAAATACGAAATATAACAATAGATAGACATAATACCAAAATTGAATTTGTTAGTATTTTCTAAGAATTCGGGTAAATAAAAGAATTCGGGAATTAATTCTCGGACGTCACTCATATTATCGCGTGTAGCAGATGACCACGCTTTTTGAATAGAGTAGAATAATCGATCAGCGTGATCAAAATGTCCACCCTAATATCAATAAATTTTGAAAGGATAGTCGTGTTAACCAATTTTTTTTTTTTTAAAAAAAATAATTATTAAAATGAAAATTTACTTGAAGTTTTAAATATTGCTGGACAAATGGTTCAAGTCGAATTAGATATGAACAAACAATCATTGCAGATGAGTAATGCGTTCCATAATGAAACGCCGGTGTTGTTGCATTTGCAGTTGGATCAAAAGAACGATATCGAATTTGGAATTCCTCTACAAATTGAGTGAAATAAAGTTGTATCACAAATTAATCATATAACAATAGTTTTTTATTAAGATAATTATTTACTTTTTCGTTCTTCTGTTTGAGCTCCCATAGGTTTTGATAAATCGCGAAAAGTAGCTGGATTCGTTAAATCCAGCTAAAAAAAAAAAATCAAATACGATATTAACTAAATTTCTTTCTAAAAAGAAAAAAAAAAATGAAAATTTCATCACACTTACTTCTTCACTAGTATAGTCGGCTAAAATCCATGGAAAGACGGGATATTGCGTAAGGTCTAAAAAAAATTAATGTAAGCGATGAGGATAACGGTAATTTTAAATAAAGATCAGTCGTAAACATACCATTATACGATCGCCCAGCCAGTGTGTTTAAATGCATTAAATACTGAAAGTTTGATATTTCCCTCTTTTCCCATCGTGAAGTTAATTCGGATAGCGAGGAATTTGCAAAAAAATTAAAATTTGCCAATTTGAATGACAAGCCACTTGAAGAGCCAATAGTTAAAGGAGTGACAGGTGACATCACATCTAAGGTTGAAGTTCCAATAACTGATTCAGAACCACTTATTGAAAATGTAGCTCGAGCAACAAGTTTATTATATGCTACATCTCTCTCATTCAAAAAGAAAGTTATCAGATAATTTCGACCATCAGCGAAAAATATTTCAAGTGCCACGTCCCTATATATTAAAGTTTGTGAAATAAAAAAATAATCTTAGTGTATGATTATGATTTATACAATTTAAAAAATATATGATTATGCGAATGAAACATTACCTAAATAAGAATTTTCGTTTATGAACTTCTTTAATATCATCAAAAGCCCTTCAATTTTATTACGAACGAACAAGCAATTTTCCAGTCAATAATTAAGCAAATTAAGTAAAAAGAAAAACTCATTTTTTTAGGTAGATACCATCGTCGACTCTTGTGTTTCTTCTCTTTCACACTAGCATTGCTATCATATCCGGCGTGTGCTGCTAACATTTGTAGATATTGATCCCGTTCCTTTTTCAAATTTTAAGTTAGATTGTAGTTAATATATCCGAGATAAACAATATTGTTATTAAAAAAAAAAAAAATTAAAATTAAAAAAAACCTTTATTGGTGCATCCCAAATATCAACAATTTCACCATCTAAACGTTGGAAATAATTATCTATTAAATACAAATTTTGTTTACATAAAAGTAAAAGACTTTCTAAAAAATTTTGAAAGAAAAATGTTAGAAAAAGCTCGTCATATTCTTAATTGATCCGTTTCAATAATTACCACAAGCATCCAATCCAGTGATACGACTTATATTAAAAATATCTAAGACAGAGTCTCCATGTTCTAAAGATCTTAATACTTTGCGGTTTTTGTCCTCTTCATATGCGGTTTCTTCATCAACTTCTGCTTGTGATTCGGTGTATTGACCTATAGAGAATAAATAAGTCAGATAAACATAATTATATCAATTTTTACTTACTTTGTACAAGAATGCTTACTATTTCCAACAGAATCCACGTCATCAGCAGGAATTGATTCAAAATCACTGGTACTTGGTGTAAGTGTCATAGTACGATCTGGGGATTTTCCTTAAATTAAAAAGCATAATAAATTTTAACATAAATTTTTTAAAAAGAAGAATAAAATTTTTATGATAACGATACCTCTTTTATTAAGACCAGGTACCTCCAAAGCTTTTATTTATAAAATATAAAACTTATTTAGCTTATTATGCCATAATTTTCACAGTTTCGTTTATATACTTACATGAGGATGATTTAGTAGGGCAATTCGTTACAGGAGATGAAGATCCGTTCTCATTTGTATTCTAAAAAATAAATACAATCAAGATTTCACAATATTCGTAGCAATACAAAATAACTAACATACCTCTTTCGCTACATTCTCATATTTACTACTCTTCGGTTTATATGTATGCAATCGCAAGGTTTCGTTTCTTTCTAACTTTTTACGCATACGGCATCGACCTTAAATTGTTGTGTAAATGTATAAGTCAATAATAATACTTTATAAAAAAAAACTTAATCCTTTTTTTTTTACCTTCTGTGAAATCCAATCTCCATTTGGCCTCTGTGTCAACAGCTTTTGAACCCCAAAGAGCACGCTCACGGAATAAATCTGCAGATGTTTTTGTCCATTCATCCCTAACATAATTGCAGAGATCGATATTATCTTGAATGGATTTATAATATCGTCCAGTTTCAATTTCTTGAATGTGTCTTGACCACCTATTAGTCCTAACGCGATAGTGATTAAAGAATTCTTGTTCAGCTGTGACTTTTTTTTGTATACGCTTGAGCTTACCCATTCGCTTTGAATGAGCATTTTTAATTGTTTCTTTGCTATTCTTCATTTCCGTTGCGATTATAGATTCTAATATCTTTGAAATATTTTCAAGAAATAAAGCATCTAATTGGATCCTACGAGAGTCAATCCACTCCATAAATGAAGCCATGTCCTAAAATTCAGGAACAAAATAAATACCACAATAAACAATATATCTTAATAAAAACAATTTGGATAACATGAATTTCACCATCTCTAGAAGTTTTGAAAATCCTTCTACCAATTCCTTGTGTTCTAAAATATAGAGTAAATAAATATCATAAATTAGAAAGTTATGTATGAATTAGCAATGAAAGATAAGAATATTTTATAAATGTACCAATTCCTTTAATGCGCGTTTTCAAAATCCCAGACATTTCAACTTGTTTTTGAAGCATTAACAATTTCCAAATCTATAAAAATATTATTCATTTCTGATTATAGGAAAATAAAAAATGTAACCGAAAACAATTAATCACAAATATACAATCACAAATATACAATAAAAGGATACATTTGTTGATGTAGACTTGATTTCTTGGTTATCGTAAAGCAAACATTTATAAAGATGATAGCATAAACATTTCAAAAAATCAATATCAATATTATATGGACTGAATATGACTTTTTGATTATAGATGATTTTGTCAAGAATCTCATCAATAATACTTGCATCGATCGAAATTTGGTCTGTTTCTGATAAACCAAACAAAATAATCCTATTCAGAGAGCGATACAATGAATTTATCCATTGATCACTAGAACGTTTTCCACTAGCATCATCGGTATGTTGAATTCCCTCAAGAACAATTGTAAGAAAATCAAACATTTGATTTCGTCCGTCCAAAAACCATCCTAACGTTAAATAATTTGAATTAATTTTCTAAAAGTAGATAATGGTATAATAAGATAAGTTTGAACCTTGGTATAATGCATCCACTGCAATCTGTGAAAATCTAGAAACATTCGCTATTATACGTTGGTCAATCAACAAATTCTTGTCAATTTGTAAGGTGGTTTTAAGACATCCCACGACGTGTAGCAAAATGTAACTTTCGAATTTTATCTAAAAACATTATTTATTAGCAAATGATGGAGAAAACATCAAGAAATGATTTACTATTACAAGACATTTAATATACCTGATGCTCTAATAAAGATGGAGGAAAGGACTGAAAATAAAATTTCGTATAATTATCCTTAATAAATAACAAAACAAGACAAACAAATGAAATGTATAAAATATTTATATATACTTTTAACACACACTCAAAGCCTGCCAAAGGTTTAACTTTAGGGTCAACAATAGAATTGACACAAATTGAAACGATAAATTCAAGAAGACTTTCTACTGCCGCGTTCTTATGTTCGGCATAATCCGGTTTCTTTTCTTTTGGAATTACTGCGGTCTTTGGTACATTATAACTAAATATGGGTTCATCTTCTGTATCGCTTTGAAATGGACTTGCTCGTAATGGCGATGCTAATGAAGGACTTAATGTTAGATTATCAGTTAAAATATTCAATAAATTACTTCCACTTGAAATGGATGTCATTTCTTCTGCAGGTTCATCGTCAATATATTGAGTTGGCTGTTTTGATATACTTGTAAGGATCGGAATTATACCAGAAACTCCATTATTCATATGAGCTTCAAAAGCCGCATCGATGTCAACATCATATCCGAAATTTTTTGAATAAAGTTCGGTTTCTATTGAGACTTCATCGCAAGAACAAACGATTGGGAATAAGATTTCAAGGAAATTGTCCATTATTTCACACTTGACACAAAGTTCACTGAATTCGGTAGAATTATGATACATTTCAGATAGAAAATGTATAAGTGACTGTTTAATACGAGATACTCTAAACAAAGTATCTTTAATTTCTTCGTTAAATTTTTCGGCTGAATAAACAAATTAATAAAAAATTTAGTATGTAAAAATGTATTGTATATTAATCTTTTAATTTTATAAGCAAATTATTAAACTTCACCTTCAAGAATTTCCGAAACCTTATCTAAAGAAACTTTAAGATCTCTAACTTCCATCTTATTTTTTTGAAGTATATTATCGTCTTGATTTCTACCTCTAAATTTGGAATCTTTCTCTACATCGTAACTCAATTGAACTATTGTATTAATACCCTCCTTCATCGTAAGTAAAATAATTTGCATAACATCCGAACATACAATACGAGCCGCGTTATCCTTGTCTTTATATAAAGTCAAAAGTGGATAGAGTTCAAATGACGCATCGAAAGGGACGTCACAAATATCTGCACCGAAAAGCATAGCAAGTAATGCATGTTGTAATTGTGTAAGATACCACCATTGTGGAAGTAATTTTTGCATTACTATGAACCCTTCTGATGATGTGCGAAATTTTGAAATATAATTAGAGCCTTGAGAATGAAATAATCTAGCTAAAATTCTAGCCGCACAAACAACCCAAAATGGATTAGAGTCTTCATTAAAAAAAAGTAATGGCCATTTGTTCGTAATTGTTGTAGAAAACTTGTTAACGTAAAAAGGGTTCATTTTATCGCAGAGAATTTCGGCAAGCATTTCCATGACTAAAACACCAATATGTTTGGCCGTAGTATCAACCGGTAAACTTCTAACATCTGTTACTATATTTTTCACAGATGATTTCCCCATCACATTTTCATGTGCAAAAGTAGAACCCATGCCGGTCTTAAGAGGGGATTCTCGACGAGGAGCAGGAACAAATCGTTTATTGGCTGCTCATAAATTTAACAATCAAAATGAATTCAAAATAATAAAAATAATAACAATAACCAAACACTCACGCTTATTAAGAGTAGATACTAAAAAGGTTGCTATCGATCTAATAACCTCTGTTGTAAAGTTGTATTTAACAACAATCTTTAATGTTGAAATGAAATCAATCAACAAATCTTTTGGATAAACGTTCAATTTTAAAGCCACCAACATTTTTTTTACAACATCTACAGTATTATTTTTGGGTCAAGGATATTTAAAATGTAAAAGAAACACTTCACTATCGATAAGTAGAAAGTAAAAGGATACGCATTTTACTTAAACGCTTGGCATTAAAATGATGATGTTGACTTAGTTGAATAAATGTTGCAAATTGCATAAGATGAGCACGTTGGACATTCTCATCAGCATGCCTCCAAAGATCAAAATCAAGTATAAGATATCGATAGGCAAGTGGATTGATGATAACCGAATCCCTTAATTATTTAGAATATAAAATAAATATGAATATCTTAATATAACAAAATATTCAAAATGACGATGACGATTCATAAACTTACGCTATATTAATTGGATTTAACCCGACAAAAACAAGTAATAAATTCAAAAGCTCGTATGTCAAAAGACCGTGTTTTTGTTTTAATAAATAAGCTAAAATTTCGTAACCATGAATTCTTTCCATATCTTCGGAATTTCTCCAGCTGAATCGAATAAGTTCAATTAATGTGCAAACTGCCTTGTATAGATCTTTTACCGTCTTTATATTACAAACATTAAAATAAATAATTAGTATAAAATTAATGATTCAACTGATCAATATAAGATTAGGAATCGTTCTTAACCTCTGCTCTTTCTATTAGTCTTAAAACTACAGCAGAACCTCCTATTTTCCAAATTGAATCGTCCATTCCATAAGGAATCGCAGTAACCGGATTGCCAAATAAATAAGCTAATCCGTGTGGTACTCGCAAAGCTCGCTCCACCTTGGGCACAGCGGCATTTAAAATTACTTTTGTGTTGGCTATACCAAGTGTTAATGCTTGCGATGTACCTTCAGAAAGTCCTGATCCCAAAATACCAACATTTTGACCGCATACAAGCACATTACTTGCGTTAAAAGCAAAGATAATTTTTTCTTCAGGTAACGTTTGGCTATTGTTTCCGCGAATCGCATTTACCATAGCCACATGATCCAATTCAATATTCGCATCTTTTCGCTGTCGACTAAAAGCCTCAAGCCTCATATTAAGTAGCGTTGATGTTTGATAGGTTTGAAATTGTCCTAGAGAATCTTGAAAATTTGAAGAATAACGAGGACCAAGGTGATAATATACGCTAATAATATCACCATCTAAATCATCTTCAAAAAAATAACATGGTCCAAGATCCCACGCAAGCCTTGTTTCACCTTTGCCTAAAGTTCGAGCGAAATCTTTTGGTGTTCCTATAAACGTTCTTATCGATCTATTAGCTGCAGGTTGACCTAAATATGGACACTTTGATATTTCTACAAAACGACCGTCAACAAATAGAGACATTGCGGAAGATGTCCCTAAACGCGGTCGATGATGAACGATAGCAATATGGTACCAACAACCTGTTCTAAATTCATAACTCTCAAATCGAGTTGATTGTTTCGGTGAAGTTTGAACAACAAGCTTATGAGTTTCGGCTTCAAAATATATTTGCAAGTAACAACGTTTTTCATCATCACTCAAGCCTAAAAGTGTCAAATTGACCTTTGAATCAAAATTTTCAATATCAAGCCATGTCATAAATGTATACCCCCCATTAGCTGGCGGAAATTGTCGATCACTCAAGTTGTTCATTTCCAAACAGGAATATCCAAATTGACTCATATCAAACTGAACAAATCTAGGCCAACGACTTCTTTGCACACCAAATAAAACCATATCCATCACGTTCATTAAGTTGCTGTCATTTAATTCTTCAGTCTGTTGACTTCCACTTTCAAACTGCTCAAACAAAAATCGGATTTCTTTAGTAGAAACACCCATTTCAATCAGTCTCTGGGCTAATTTGTTCAAAAATCGTCTTTCATTTATAGAAATCTGAATCGTATTTTCCATTTCTTCCTTTTGATTATCAATAGGAACAGGGAAAAGACGTCTCAAAACAATTTCTAACACACCAGATTTATTTAACATTACTTGATTTCTACGATTGGCAAGAGCAAGAGCAAGTAATGCTTCATAAATATTTGAATTTAACTTTTCATCATAGCGCACATATGATTGCAGATTTAATATAGTAGGAATGACGTTAGGATTTCTAATTTCATCTGTCATATTGCCAAACATCTTAACAATTCTGTTTGGAAAATTTTCTTCTTTAGATTTTTCGACTCCATCATAAGTCGGTTCAACGAATACATCAGCAATGGCTTCATTTTCAATGGCAAATCCAAAAAGTATTCCAAAAAATTTTTCAGCGGAACCATTAGGTTCAAGAATGCGTGTAAGAATGATTGCATCCTCCATAGCCTTGAACCCAATGGAAGTGCTAAAAAATCGTTGATTTGAATCATGACCTGAAAGCGCTTCGGCAAAAAGAAAAAAAATAGCTTTTAGGGTTTCGACTGCTTGATCCTTCGTGGGAGGTTCATCAATTTCGAACGATTGTCTACTTTTTCTTGATATTTTAATCTCATCATCAACCTGAGAATTATCTTTAATCTCGCTATTTTCAACCCATAGATTATATACATCCTCCAACCCTACTAATAAACTTATGAGGCATACGAAACCCCCTGTATCACGAAAAACATCCTTCATTTCAGGGCATGCTACTAATATTCGCCTCATAGACCAAAGAATATGCTTTTTCATTTTGAGATCAAATCTAGAAAGGGACTGTACGATTTCGACTAATCTCCCAAATTGAAATGAATGTTCTACAGTCGAAGTTAAAGAAATAGTTTTCGCTGATTTTTGAGTGTGGGGCTCAATATTAGATAATACATAACTTTCTACAACTAAGGTTTCAAAGATAGCTAATGCGCCATCGCGAGTTTCATCATAATGTAACAAATCAAATAAATTTCCTTTGTATCTATAAAAGACCCGTTGAAATAAAGTGTATTCAATAAAAAAAAATAATTTTCTCAAAAGAAAGATGTTAATCATTTAATAATATTACTTACGTTCCTCCAAACAAGATAATATTCGGTTTGTTAGCCTTCAATAATTCAATCAGACATTCCGCTATTAATTGAAAATTTTCAATTACTTCAGGACCAAACCGACTTTTTGTTCTGTATATATCTTTATTTTGTTGATCTAACACATCTGATAATTGTGAGATAGATATTCTTTTAACAAAATGTGTGTTTCCAAAACTGTTCTGTAATGTAGTTGCCAATTCCTGAAGAAGGCTACATAACATATTTAATAATCCAATTTCGCGAAAAACATCCTTAAATTTTGAAGAAGTTTGTAAAAGTGCAATAACTGTTTCACATACAATAGCTGTCGTATGCTTCAAGGATTGGCCTTTATTAATTAGAAATCTTATATTAAAACTAATTGTATGTTTGTAAAATTACATATAATTGATATGATAAGTACATGCCTTGAAAATGTAAAGATAACATGACCAATTCCTTGAATGGCACATAATTTAAATCGACCATGACAAAAACCAATAAATCCAAAATTGATCTCTATGAAATTCATTTGAATGTTAATTGTGAGGAAGAGAAATATATTTCAAATTATATTTTTATTTCTAACCTGAACTTTTGAACTAAATTTGTCCAAATGCTCGATTAAAGTTGGCAAGACATTTAAGGACTCTGTCAAAAAATAATTTAAATAATTTGATTTGAAAACTTCGGCGATAGCAACAACTATTTTTTGACGAAAAATATCGGGAATTATATCTGAATTGAAATTTAGTGAGTCAAAATGAAAATTTGATGTAGACTCCGGATATAAAAGAGCGGATACTAGGACTTGAAATGCATTCTCATTACGAAATAGCGATTCTAAAAAAAAGAATAATAATTTTTGTAAAATTTAATAATATAAAACATAAAAAGATTATAAATAACTTACCATCTTCCTTAGATTCTGGAGGTAATTTAAAGTCTAAAAAGAAAAGGTTAAAGAAATTTAATTAGATTAAATTTTAATCTAATAAAATTCGTTGAATTTAATATTACCGCTATGTTGATATGGTGATACATTTGATTCGATAGATTTCAAAGCATCCTTTCCGAAGAATACGAGATCCTCAGCCAGCGTTATTAACGTGTCCTAAAATTAATGGAAAAATGCTTTAACGATTTTTAAATAATTCATTGAAATAAAAGATTGAATCATAAATTACCTTAGTGATCGTTTCATCAAATGGTGGTAAGATGAGTAGTTTGAAAAAGATTTCATATCCCTTACAATTATAAAATTCTTCCAAAAACATGGAGGTATTTTTATATGTACCCTATTTAAATTTGTGTAAACGGAAAAGTTAGTAAATAAATTTCATAATCGATCGCCATCAGTTGACTAACCTGTATTAAGTCGACAAGCAATGAACCGGCATATATTAATTGTGGACTATTAATAAATCTATTTCCTTCATAATCAATATTATCCGTCAACACTTTCATAAGTGCATCTAAAATTTTTTTACTCTTAAAATAATTTAAACATCCTTCACTTATAATATTAGAATCAAATAAACCAGCAAAAATCTCAAGTGCTCTAAAATGAAATAATAAATTAGCAATGGAATGGAAATAACTTTAAGTAATGAAAAAATATCCATTAATTACCTATCCTCCCAAATAATGGACTGTTCATCATCATTATGCATGGTTTTTCCCCCACTTATGGTCATTGTAACCAATAAGAACAATAAATCTTGTTCAATCAATTGATTCAAAATTATCGGTTTTGTTATAAAATAATAAAGAATATCCGTCATGATATCAGATACTAAACTTAAAGAAGCAAACACTGGTGTATCCGTCGATGGTGATTCGCTTTCCTCTTTAGATTTAGGCAATAATTCTTGCGAGTCATTTTCTATGAAACATTGTAAAGTATGGATCAAGACTGAAGGAAGTTCGTTTACGGACATAATCTCATATACCAATTCCTAAAATTAAGTAACGACAGACAGAATTGAGTTCTCAATATTTTTCATTAATTTCTATATTATAAATAAATAATATATGTATAGTGGAAATATAGCCTTTAATATAATCGCACAAATCTAATAAACGTATAAAATTCAATACTTGTAAATTAATACATACAGGTCCAAAACACAATATATCAACCGCTTTTAATAATAGAAATAATTGATTTTCATCAGACAAAATCTGTAAAAGGTCTATTTACAAAAAGTAATCTCATTAACATCTAAATATTTGTTACGCGACTAAATCAGACAAATAAATGTCATATTACTTTGACTAGCCTTAAAATCTTTCTCCGCCGGAAGTGCATTACGAATGTGAAAAACCAAATATTTTGATATAGCATTGGTAAAGGAACAAAGGTCTTCAAAACTATTTAAAATAAACGCGTTAATATTTGTGATTTGATTCATCGTGTTACATAATCACTTTTATAATCACCTCTCTTGAAGTAAGTCAGGAGCTTCGACAAATATATCACAAAATTTGCGTGAGGTTAATATCAATAATACGTTTTGTTCCTAATCAACAAAAAAAAAAAAAATTAGGACTTAAACTTGACTTCTATCGTATTTGTTACGATATATTTTTTAACGATAATAATTATAATACCTTTTCGTCACTAGAGTTTTCCCATTGCTGAAAGAGTAAACGTAGATCATTTTGCTGTTCGGGGGGGATTCTAACGCACCATCAAACCGAATTATAAGAAAAACTTACGCGTTTTTGAAAAGGCTAACCAAATGCAAAATCAAGAACTTGGGTCGAATAGTAAAATGACGCGCAATCTATAATACAATGTATTTTATAAAAGAAAATTATCATCCACAACAGAATCGTGCGCTGTCTCATTTTACCATTCGACCTGTAATATCGCGAGATCTAACTTTTAAAATTCTCAACTCACGTTTTTCGTGTATTAAGTTTAGATTTTTCTATCGCCTCATGTTCTAAGTTATGTCCGAAAATTACACTTTTACGATGTTTAGCTGAGCTTACGCTAGATGCTCTTCTTCGTACAGACGGTTTTTCGGGCGACTTAAATACCGGAGGTGGAGATGTAACTGTTGATGTACCAAAAATTGCTGAAAGCGGTTGTGGATTGGCAATCTTTAACTGGCCGACGAGTTTTGACCACATAGTGTTTTACGTGGTATAGTCGTTCCACCGTTATATCTAAGTAAAAGACAAATATAAACGGTTACGACTGAAACGATTAAAGAATAAGTTATAACCGTGGCGTAGATAAGTTAGAAATCGTTGTACGCCTCGCCGATTTAACTAAAATTCTTTGAAAAATGAAAACAGGGATCTAATTTTGTAGATCATTAAAATTATTTATTAAAAATTAAAGTTTGTAGCTAAATTTGGCTGCAAGATAATCTTAGGGAAAATAACTATTGAAAAAGAAAATAAAGGTGAAATGAAAAAATCAAATAATAAATTTATAAGAAAAATAAATATCGTGTAATAAAATATATATAATTAATTTTTTCTATCATAGAAATATTTTGACATAATATTAACTTGTTTAATCCTTTAACTTATCTTTCTTTTTTTTTTACTATTATTTTTGAAAAAAAAAGAATTATTGAAATATAAACCTTAAAATAACTAAAATAACTAAAAAGAAACATTAAATAAAAAAAAAATATTCAATTATAAAGTTTTAATTATACATTTTTTTTATCACAAGATTGCTTAATTAACAATATTAATAACTAAGATTTTATAAATGGGTTTTGTTAATTGTTTAATTAAATTATTTAGACCCGTGACTTGTTATTGCAGATTATGCGTATATAAAGTTAAATATTGAAGTGATAATATGAGCATTTTATCACAAAATGTTGTGATATTATTGCGCTTCCTTGTTAATTAAATTAGCAGAAATTAAATTTTCAAATAGAAACGATTAATTCTTTCGCTTTTCGAATTAAAATCAAAACAATATTTTAGGGTTGATATTTTGAATGGGCATTGATCTCTTGGAACAAGAAATAGCTAATGAGACTTCTGAACCTGTACGCGATTTAAATCGTGAGGTGAACGGGAATGGGATTCTTGAAATGACTGAAATTGATCAAGCACAATATCCTGAAGAACCTTTTACCAATGAATTAACAGAGAATAATGTACCCGTATTAAGAAATCGAGGTGGATCAACTTTACAAATGTCTACTAAATCGTCAAAATCAGCGAATTTTGTAACTGGTTTACCTTCAACGACTTCGTCCTCTGCAGGTGAAGGGAGTAGTCGTGCCGTCAGAAGTTCACAGAGTAAAACTAATGACATCCACACAAACAATAGTAACTCTGAATACGAATGTAACATATGGTATGTTAGTTCAACCAATTACTTTTCCTTAATTAGAAATAATTTTACTCAAAATTTCTTTTCAATAGTTTTGATACGGCATCTTCACCTGTTCTAACTTTGTGTGGACATTTATTTTGGTTAGTATGAGCTCTTAACAATTTATGTTACTAAATCATATATTCGAAGGTATTGATGAATCGTTTTTTTTTTTTCAGTTGGCCATGCCTACATCAAGTTAGTTCTAAAATTTTTAAATAAATTTTTTTTAAAAAAGTTTAAATATTAAACTGATTAATTTTAATATGATAGTGGTTAGAAGCACAGTACCAAAATCCATTATGTCCTGTATGCAAGGCAGGATGTGGACAAGATAAAGTGATACCAATATACGGAAGAGGGAAAGAGGCCAAAGATCCAAGGTATGATTAAATTAGATTTTTCATCTTTAAAACATGAAAAACTGATTGACTTAATATTATGATTTTTCAGGCAAAATTCGGATATCCCAAATCGTCCGGCAGGTCAAAGACCTCAACCACAAAGAGATCCGAATCAACCAGGTGCACAATTTTTTCCTGTTTCGTCGTTTCATTCCAATGCATTTGGTCCACATTTTTCAATTTCTGCCAGTGCAATATTTCCATCGTTATTTGGAGCACAGTTTGTAAGTAATTACATTACTACTTTTATGCACATTAAACAATGCATGATAAGAATTAACCTTTCCCTTTCCTCCTAGACCTTTCCTCCTCCCAATGGACCCCCTTCACCACAACAAGCCTTTGTGTCAAGGCTTCTTTTGATGTTGGCTATCTTATTCTCATTATGTTTTTACTTTATTAGATGAATTTTGGAGATTAGCTTTGTTAAAATATTAATTTCCAATTTATTACAAATAAACACAAATTCCAACTTTCCCACAATACAAATAAAGTAAAGCATATAACCATATAATCACCATGCCTTCAAAAGCTTCTTTACCCTCTCCAGAAAATGATCGCCTGTAACTTGCTTAGATGTTATTTCACATAATGTTTCATTAACCTTTAATGAATCCACATCCATCTCGTAGTTTGTTTCTTCAATAAGTTGTTCGTCATCATTATCACAATTACCTGATACATTTAACCATGGCATACGTTTTGCCAATGACTTGATAAGTTTTTCCAATTTAGTCTCTTTAGTATCTTTACGCCAATATTCTTTAAAATCCACACGATCATTAGATGAACGATATTGTTCAACAAGGTCGAGCTAAGAATAATTCGATAGATTAATAAAATAATGAAAAATATATATATATATATATATCTGTATATTTTTTACTTACAATTTCGTCAGCGACTTCATTCGAAATTGCGGAATTATTGACTAATTCAAAAGCCAACTGCTTTGCTTGTCCCATTTCATCCACTGATTTGACTGAATTGCTAACATAAAACCAATTGATAACTGACAGAGAACCGGGTAATTTTGGGTCATAAGGACCTTAAACATAAAGAAGATTAAATAGTTATATCATTTGGATTTATTTATCATAAAAAAAAAAAAAAAAAAATTCTTACCAACGATGGCTCCAACAAAAGGTTCTTCATTAAATTTTTCATCTCGGAACAATTTTTGATAATTATTTTGATTTTCCAAATCTACTATTGAAGGATCAGGTTGAAAAATCGGGTGAGAATGATACCATCCAACAACCTGCATATCTCGATCGGTAATGGTTTGTTGAACTTCTAGTGCGGAAGTCGGATCCATTTCAACATTGACATAATTTTCCCCGGTTTGAAGCGAACGACAAGGAAACGTGGCTTTGACTATCAACTCTTTCGAATATTTATAAATTGATATTAAAAATTTCAGTCTATTAAGATTAAAGTAAGGTTCTCGGCTTACCCTTTTTCTCGGGTATCCAATATCCGGCTAGAAATCCTATGACTTCGGTGTTCATAAGATGTGCATGAAAATCCATTGCAACGAGCACATTTGATTCAACAATCATTGAAAACGGTTGACTTCCGGCAATATTTGAATTAGGTGCGCCAAAAAATGGGTCGCACTTTATCATCGTCAGTGGATCTCTAAAATATTGATTGTTAATCCTAACTTTCATTTTATAAACAATGGAAAATTATAATTAAACAGTAAATTCTTACGCATTTTCTTCATGTGCGCTCGAAAGTTGTTTTCTATCTCCACGTAATCTCGCTTTCGCATATTCCGTACGGCCATCAGCACCATACAGTTGGCTAAAATTGTCTTTCGTAGTATCTTGTGCGATCTTTGGTGAGGTGCGACTAAATTTTCAAAAAGTAAAAAAAAAAAATAAGAATAAAAAAAAGGTTAAAGTTAAATTATTTCTAAAATAGACTTATATTACTTTCCGTACTTACGGACGACCGCGATTACGTTTTTCTTCAGTCGTTACAATCTGATGATTTTCATCTGCTTGCGTTGATTTATATTCTTCCACTTGATCACTCCCATTAATTTTTGATTGCTCTTCTTGACCAATGAAACAACTTTTTTCCTTTTCCTCATCATTAAAAGGTTGAGAACCCAATTGGCTAATATTATCCAATATATCACTTTGCAAGGTATCATCTAATTTATAATTAGATGTCTTGAATGGTGATGTATCAGATATATTTTCAATTTTATTTACAGTTTCTCGATTTTCTTGAGGCGGGTTCCTCATAAGATAAGGTCTTGCTGCAGCAGAGTTAGGGTCTAACTCTTTACCTGACAAGGTATAACCCTTGCCAGAATCTTGTACCTAAATAAATAGTAGGAATTTATAAATCCGGAACATACGGTAATTTATAAAAATAGTCTTTATATTTTCCATGTACTCTAAGCATTTCCGAGTTATTTCTTCACCTTTAGTGGCAGGGGAATTCCATCTCTGAATAATTTGATAAAGTGTTTCTGAGCATGACTTCGTATCGAATTAGTGTCCCTTGTTCCTATGTGCTCGGCCAGCTTTTTTTTTTTTTTTAAAAAAAAAAAAGAAAAGAGTTTTTAAAAACTTATGGAAGGCAAAGAAAAAGAAAAATAATAAAATTTGATATATTACTTTCTTCCAATCGCGTCCATAAAGTTCCAATCCAGACAAGAATAAAGTTTCTTCATTATCAGAGTATGCACCTATATTCATTCCAGGTAATATTGTCTTTGGAGTTTTTTTCTGTTTTTTGACTGGTGTCAAATGTTTTATTTCACCGTTTATTTCAGTTTCTTGGAAATCATTATTCCCTTCCCCATCTTTCTCCTTGCTTGGTATAATTTCTGACGTGTAAGGATGTACAGAATCATTGATAGCCACGGAACCGTTGTTAGGATGATCAAGCAGATCATCATTATTTTGTTGTTGAGGAGTTTTTTTGTAAGTATCACCTTTACGTTTACGGCCTTTTGTTCCTTTAAGATTTACGTGAGAAGTTGATTTTAGTATTCAATATAGATTTCCAAAATTATTGACGCGTCACGTTAAAGTACATATTATAATTTTTTATATAAAAAAAAAAATCTACCACACTTAATTTATAACAAGAAGACATAAATATGTATCACACAAACCTGCTTTCTTAGATTTAGGTCTAGAAGATGGGTTATAATCATCATCATCGTCTTTATCATCATTTTCATAAAAGGGATCATATGTCGTACTATGATATTGTGAGTAATAAGGATGTTCATCATATCCTTCTTGAGCCAATAATTGTGCAATATACGCAGAAGACATTTCCTCCTCTTGTTGCTGTGTTAAAACACTAGACGGTGGCTCAGGTGACGAACTTTTCCGTTGTTTTTTTGAAGCAGGTTCTGTTTCGTCGGAAGGACGCGGTTTAGTTTTTGGAGGCATATTCTTATATCACGCGTTATATATACGGAAGCTAATTAAATATAAGTATAATCAAATTAAATGTCAATTATTTTGATGATTTATTTTTAATAAAATTCGACTTTTAATGTTGAAAAAACCTTTGCATATAAAAAAGCAAGAAGGTCGCGTTTTTTAAATTGATAAAAGTGTTATATCACATGATAGATTAAATTTCGATATTCTTTACATTCTACACACAGAAAACGTGTGACCAAACTAAAACAATTTAATGGCTATCAAATTCTTCTAGAAATTACTTACCAACTAGTTTTAAAAGTTTCTTAGAAAATGAAAGCGTAAATAAAAGATTTAAAAAGCTGTCATCAGTAATAAAAATTTCTGAAATGTTGTAATTTTACCATGCATTTATTTAAATCTAAAACTGGCCAGAATTTTGATAACAGCTTTGGGCAATGAGATCATCATTTTCTCGTGACACACGCGACGTTCACTTAACACGTAAAAAAAAAAAATTTCATTATAAATATGCCTGATCCAAGCGGTCCTTAAATGGACAGACGTTTTAAATTTATTTATTCATAGAAAAAATAGATAAAACTTTAATATAAGAGTTCCGTTTACTTAAATATTTAAAATATAAAATGGTTTTAAGGTTTCACACTATCCTTGATCCAATCAAGGTATCTGGCACTACCTTTATCGATCTGTACATCGGAAGGGATGTTATATTAAGTAATTTCCAAAATCAAAAATTTATTAAACCGAAAATTGCGCTTACCTTGATTGAAATGACCTCTGGGACCTCATAGCCATGTTTGCTGTTGACATAATCTGTAAGTTCACGAACATGTTTTTCTTCTGTTTTGATTACTAGCATTTGTTCCGTGGTCTCTTCAATTTTTCCATCCCACCCTGTTAATGTAAAAATTTTAGACTTTTGAAGAGTTAATGCATTCTAAAAAGGAATTCCTGTCAACTTACAATAAAGTGATGTTACCCCATGGATAACATTTACACAAGCCGCGAGTTGGTCTTCGACCAACCCTTTTCATTATAAATATCACACGACGATTAATTTTTATTAAAAAATATATATATATATATATATATAGTGAAAGCAAACCTCTTGATAATCTTTTTGCCACAGCCTCGTCCGGGCATGTGACAAAGACGACACGAGCTGTAACTGAGTCTTGCTGAGACATATTTAAGGCAGAAGTAGTCGTGAATAACCGAGGTAGTTGAGTCAAAACTAAGGAACAGGACAATAAAGTTCTTGCACAATATCGGTTTACAAGCATTTTTTGAGTGTCAAACGTTTGTCGTCATATGATAATATTTGAATTGTGTCACAACCTTTATTGGATAGGGATGCACCGGAATTATTAAAGTTTTGTTTCAGGACCCGATATTCCTTTTGTTAAAAAAATGAGTGAAACACGGCAAACAAGAAAACGTAGAAGTAAACTCCCATCCTAAACGAACCTTTCTTCAGCAAATTCTTAGAGTCTAATAACTTGTCATTAAGCTTAAGTTAATATATTTACTACGCAAGCTAGTCACCAATTACTCTCGTTTGTGAAACGACGACATAATGTCGACAAATCAGTTCCCAAAACAGTGTCCTAATTGTCTGAAAAGGTACGGAGATGCAACGAGACCTTGGTGCAAGAAGTGCGACTTTTCAAAGGTGTTTGGCGAATGGACGAGTGGTGATGAAGCAATCGACGAACTTATTAAAATGACACAAAATCGACAGGGAAACTATGACGACAATTTCTTGGAATGGATCCCTTTTGATCGCATCCGTGATAAACAAAAAGTTGGACAAGGAGGATATGGGACCGTCTATTCTGCGGAATGGATTGATGGGAAAAGGTACTGGGATCAATCAACAAGGGCGCGACAACCCTGCAAGGTGGCATTAAAATGTCTAAACAGCGGAACGGAATCTCATCAAATATTTATTGAAGAAGTAAGTGAGAATAGAAATAGATTTCACAATTCTACTTTTAATAAAGTGTAACCATCCCTTTTTTAATTATAAGGTACGTTCTCATTATGAGGTGCATAATACTTCTTTCATGAGTAATTCGTTCCCAATGTATGGCCTTTCCCAAGATCCCGATACAAAAGAATATTTGATCGTTATGCCATTTGTTGAGAATGGTAACTTGCGTTCCTTTCTCAATAAAAACTTTCACGTAGCAGATTGGGAATTTAAACTCCAATTGCTTTACAGTATCGCGTTTCGACTCTCCCATATTCATAGTCGGAATATGGTTCACAGAGATTTACATGGTGGAAATATACTTGTGATGATCGACAAAGATGGCAATGGAAGGGGGGAAATAACGGACTTCGGTCTCTGTCGCTCTACTGCGGATAATGTGGAAGAGGGTGATGTCTTTGGTGTACTACCTTACATTGCTCCAGAGGTTTTAAAAGGTGGGACGCATACCCTTGCATCCGATATTTACGCTTTCGGTGTTATAATGTGCGAAATGACAACGGGACAGTCAGCATTCTGTGATCGCGCTCACGATGTGTCATTGTTAATTGATATCCTCAATGGAACTCAACCTAAAATTCTTGACGACACTCCTAAAGAATATTATCAACTGGCGAAACGTTGCCTTGACGCTGATCCTGACAATCGTCCGGGTGCGTGGGAACTTCGTAATTTTTTTTCTAATCGTTACGTTTCCAAAAGCGTTCCACCGGAATATCGAGTAGCGGATGAACGTAAAAAGGATCTCCTTCCTCAAGGTTCACATCAGATTTACCACACCGATGCAATTTACACGAGCCGTAATTTGAGTTTTACTAAATCTGTAAACCAACTAAAAATTGCGAATAGGAATCAAGGTAGGCAAATGATTTGTTATTTTCATCATATTTCATTGACCTCGGTCATATGCTTACACCTCTTATTTTGTTCAGATTCCAGTCAAATTAATCTGCAAGTCCCGGACGACTTTTGACCTTAATGTATTGAAAATAATGTTTTATTAAAAAACTAGTTTTATATTATTTTAATGTTTGTCTGTATACATCCTTCCCAATATTATATAATGTATATATTTGAAGAGAATTATTTAATTATTTGCTGAAAAAAAAAATGTATATTAATAAAAAAAAAATAATATTTGTTCCTTTTATTTTTTATTATCTTAAAGTTTGTATCATTTATCTTTGACAAAAAAAAATCAAAAACTTTTTGTTCTTGTATTTAAATCTGTTAATATAAATAAATTTGGTTTTTTAAATCTTTAATCATTTCATATAAAAAAAATTTTTTTATTAAATAAAATTACAATTAAAAATTTATAAAAAAAATAACTAAATATAAATATAAAATAAATTAAAGTAATAAAACAAAAATAAGCATATATTTTTTTTATAACTCTTCTAATTATACTTATAAATTCCTAATATAATATTATTTTATAATAAAGTAAAATTTAAAATTTTAATTTAATATTACTAATTATTAAATATACATAAAACTAATAATAGTATTATTTTTATTATATTTTTATTATAAATTATTTTATAAAACTACCATTTTTATTTAAAATTTTTATGATAATTTAATAAAAATTTCTTAAGATAAACTTGCTTTATAAAAATTTATATTCACTTCTATTATATATTCTACCTTAAACTATAATTTAATGTATCTTTATAATAAATAATTATAAGTAAAAATAATAGGTTTTCTTAAGAAAGTGAATAATATATTACTCCTATAGTCCAATAATTGAATTCAGAATTTTAGCAATCATATAAGGTGACTTTATAATATTCGAGTTATAGGCTCTATAAAGAGAAACAATCATTAAAACTTAATTATATAACGGTAACAATAAAGATTAGGGAATTTATTCCCTTATACTCATCCTTGATTAAACCTACAACGATTAGTATTGAATAAATTGAGCCCTGAATATTTCGGCTGAAAGGCTCAGCACTGATTCCAATACATGTGAAATAAAAATAATATCAATGCCAATTAAGTATAAAATTAACCTGAGGGTCTTTTATTTACATCAAGCTCTTGTCTCGTAAAAAATATAGTTGTAAAATTTTGATTTATAAAAAATTTATATAGAATAAGTATTTTCGGCTGATTTTAGAATACGTAAATAAAATTCCAGATTTTTTTTAGTATTATGTATTACACTGGTGAATGTAAAGATCATAAATCTACTCAACTGCCCAACTTCTTTTTATTTCTGGCATTTCCAAACCTTTATATCAGAATGTTTAGACTCCATCCAATTTTTCACCTTTTTCAAATTCGATTTGTTATCGAAATACAAGTATATATTCTGCCTTTCTTTTCTGTACCACTACCCAAACAATTGTAATGAAAAAAAATAATCCATTACTTCTTCACCCTTCCAATTTCCAACTGTTTCACCATCAGTTATTTCAAGGATATGATTTTTCCTAACGGGGTCTTGTCCATATGCATATGTAAAGTATTTATAGTAATTATTCAAAGGATAGAACGAGGAGGAACATTCCGTGAGATCACCGGATACTCCTATATTAGTAGGAGTTCACTTAGATAACTTATTTGACTACAAATACAAACAAAGCAGTATTTTATACCTGATCACCAAAATCATATTTCAACCTTTCAATTATGATGCAGAGCCCGTTTTACTACAAGAAAATAATCACCATCTTCAAAAATTAAAACAAATATATCGGGATCACTAGTCCAGATAACATCCATTGCAGAAACACCTAATTCCATATCAACTTTCTTTTCTTTATTTTCTATATTTCGATCAAACACGACTACATCATAACCTTGACTTACAATCTAATCCCATAGTGAATCGTTCAGTAGTAGACGGAAGCTAACAATAATCAGATTGCTACCCATTTGTCATTCATTCAATACTGCTGATAGAAGACGACCATGGTCGATATGGAGCTGGTTGAGGTAGTGGAAATTTCTTTGTTGATCAAAGATGCCTGCGGATTCTAATTGACCTACAGTAAACTTTTCTTCGATAAATAAGTGAGTTGTCTACAAAAATGAACACAAGACTGATGGGTGATTTTGAAGTGCCTACTACAAGGAAAACTTTTGGTATAAGTTATATTGAAGACAGATCTAACCTCACAGCGAAAAAAGTGATGTAGGTTTAGTATATTCGAATGCAGTCGTAGTACTTATCTTCTACGATAATGCGAACGTATTTTTTAGGCGGGTTTGACGATAAGAAGCAGGAAAAAAAAGCACAAGATTAAGTAAGTATTCGGTATTATTGGCGAATATGATAGCATACACAAGGTTAAAACATACCAGGCGTAAATATTAAAGACTTCAAGTAACCCCACTTCTCATCATCCGTTGTGTAGTCAGGAAGAAAAGTTACGACAATATTTATTTATTCTACGTTTTGAGTGAAGTATTTACGCAAACTGTCTTGCTCATTTAGAGTGAAACCAAGACGATTAATTTCCATTTTAAGAGTAATTAGTGCTTTCATTTTAGTATTACAAATTGCTTAATCCAAGAAAGAAATTTTTTTGGGTTATGGGGGTATATATGAGAAGTCGAATGTCGTACAGATTGATCTGACTTATTACTCATTAGTTAATTAGTTACACAACTAATTCTCTTTTCAAAACTACAAAAAAATGGAAAAGGAAAAAAATCAAAATTTTTCACAAAAAAATAACCACAATTTGTGAAACCGCTCTAACTCACCAACAAAAAATAAAGAAGAACCTCCACAGAAAAAAACTATGACTGGCAGGCTTGACTAAATGGTTGAAACTCTAGCTGGATCTTCAAAAGTTATAATCACCACCAATATTTTATCAGCTGGTGATATAAGCATAGATCAACAAGTAAAAGCAATTCTTGCTGAAGCTAAAAACTTTGAATATGCCAAAACTACCTAGTTTCCTAGAGAAAATAATATACAAGAAACCTCTACTACCAGCCTTTTGCCTATCCAAAAACCAAAGGATGGTAAAACGATGACCCCTGGTAATAACAATACTATAGACGAAGACCAGGCCTTTGACGTATCTGAAAACATGCTAAATAATAAAGATATCAGCAAAAATACTATTACATTTGAAAGAGTTAGAAACACGACCACTTTTTATGTTTACTATATCGCAGAAACCTTTCTTCTCAATAAATTCTTTTGCGAAAAAACTAACAAAGCTTACGAATTGTTCAATAGTGTAGAAAACCCATTATTTATTGATGCATTAGTAAAATAAATCCCAAAAATAAAATGTTAAAAATTATCTGATTAGGATTTACAACATACAAGGATGTAAACTGTGCTATTGCTGCTAAAATCCTTAATATGAAAATGGTCACATTTAAACCTTTTGTCACACCTGCCCTATTCAAATTTGACCTGAGTCTGTAAATCAAGATCACTGAGATTCTCATTTCCACTTCAGAACAGATCATCAGATTAACATTTGCCCGATTTGGTATGATTATCAAATGCTCTATAATGACAAAAAAACCTTTGGCAATAAGCAACTATCTCATACGCACCTGAGGCAGATCTATCATTTTTTGATAAATACGCTGATATCTTCATTTTAAAAGATATAGTTAGAGTACATACGTGTTCTCTACATATTGACAAAATCAGACTAATCTTCCAAAAGACACAACAGGCTGAGAATTAGAACCAATAGAAAAGGTCATGAATGTAGCCATCTGGGTGATTCCTAAAGCTAGATCGAATTACAAAAACCTTCAATATACTTTTATGCACTTCCACAGTAAAAAGAATATAAAAGTTGCAAAAAACAGAAATCTAATTAATTTTGATAATTGAAAATTTATGGACTGCGTTAGACACTAATTTGTGCACTCATTATTCTATTTTAGACATAATTCACGTAATTTCAAGAAAAGAAGACCAATCTAAAAGATAGATAAACTCAAATAAACCAGCACAATTCAAAAACTACTTAACATCTACATCATATTCTAAAGTTATCTTTGTGTATGATTAAAATACAATGTTCAATCCTAATAATCTAAAAATCCTTCACAAATAAGACTAAAGGTACTAAACCTACAGTTACTTATGATTCAACTCCTTCCATCAATAATACAAAACCTAAACAATCATCCTTTGATAAGTCAATCTATGCTCGTAAATTATGGTCTGAACAGATGAAAGAGAAAGATGCTCTATACAGATCAACCAAAATACCTTCGCATAAGTTAACTAACACATAGAGAATTTTAAACAAGTTAGATGCCATTACTGCAACATTAGCCACACTTCATAATGACCTTGCATTCTCAATATATCATTTCGATGAAGTTGAAAAATACCTTAATATTTTTACCCTTATCCTAAAAAAACCACAGAACTCAATAAAGCTAATAAAGCAGAAGGTATTATGAATACTGATACTATATATGAACCTGAAGTAAACACCTCAGACTCCAAAGTGACTGAACATGAAAAACACATTGCACTATTACATAAAGAAAATGAGGAACTACATATCCATCATAAAGTTATCGTCAAAAAACTCAATGTTGTCTTTCAAGCTGTAATCAGCATTCAAAACATGGTTTATGACGAAACTTATCCTCAGCTATAAAGTTCCAATTCCTAAACTCAACTTACTCAATACTATTAACACTTTAGAAGATGGTACAAAGGTTCTAGCCCCTGATTTATTCTTTAAATAATTCAATTAATAAATTAGAACAACTTAAAGTACAATTTACTAAATCTAATTTCCTCCAATTTTATACAAATGGTTCTCTTATTTTCTTAGGATATTCTAACTGCTAGATGGAAATTGCATAATTATAGACTGATCAGAATTGGCCATCACTCTTCTTTATGTCACATTTGTTTTATACTCACCCTCATCCACATTAGCAGAAATAGTTGCTATACTTGTTGCAGTATATATGTCACCACCCAATGCTATCATCAAAATTTGCACTAATTCACAAGCTACTATTGCATCATACAATAAAATTACAACACTTTATGAGGTATCTTCTCTTAATTCTGCATTCAAAATTTCGTACTTTTATATTTAAATAACTATATTACATCTCATAATTACGTATAATATTAAACTTACACTCACTAAAGTCAAAACTCATAAAAATGACCAATTCAACAATTAAGTTGATTTCTTAGCAAAACAAGTTACTAGTGCTTCTTTATATATCAATATGAATCATTTAGGACCAAAATATATTTTATATCACAACAACATACCTATTATTACTTTACCTCGCCTATTCATTAAACACTTACAACAATCCTTTTGGACAGATGCTTTCCTGACTCTTCTACATCTTGCTAAATATAGCAACTTTCACATTGATTGGCAAATCCTATTTTATGTTCTCAATAACTCAGAAAATGCTAGTATTACATTATTTGATACCTGTAAAAGAAAACAATTTAAACTAAAAGTGCTTTTACAATTACTTTCTACTTTAGTTATAATGAATATTTGATACCCTCAAACATATATCTCGAACATCTGCTTTTGTTACTTCTTGTCAACTGAAAATTTTGATCACATTTGGAATTATTCTAATAATACTAAATCCCTTTTTGATATCATTCAAGAATACAAATGATCATTTATGTCTCACCTAAAAGAACTCAATAGACCTAACAATGATATATATATTTTGTATGTAAATCAACCTCTAATATGAGATTGCAGCTTAATAATTTATGTTTTATAGACTTATTAAAAAAGATAATTCCTTCATCTTTTACCTCATTAATTAATAATATCATAAATAACAAACAACTCACCCTTGGTCTTATATCATTCTTATTTAATAACATATTACTCTCAGTTTACAAAATATGGTTAGAAAGATGTGAATTACAACAATTATAAAAATTTCAAATAACATAAAAGACGATTTTACAGTAGCTTTATCAGAATATTAAACAGACATAATTCATTGCATTATTTAATGTAAACATCAAAATACATAGTTCTGCGAAAGCTACACTGATCAACGTGATTATTATCACATAAATACTTGCATATATTATGCGATCAATAAAATATGTTAACGTAATTATCACACCAATACTTGCATATATTACGTGATCAATAGAACAGATCAACACTTACAATTTTTATTATAATAAATTATAATATGTAAAAAACATTTTTATTATTAAATGAAATCTTAATTTTTAATCAATATCTACTATTACCAATCTCAGCATTTTATGAATCACTCTCTTAACCATTAGAATTCTCAAACTCATTATCAGAGGATATAAATAATTCGTTACTGTTATGATCTATTATGTCATATTCTAACAGTTTTTCTATTCTATCATCTTTTAAAAGTTCTTCTATTCTATCATTTTCTAATGATTCTTTACATTTAAACTAAAATTTAAATATAAGTAAAATTGTTAATAGTCAAACTACCTGAATCAACTAGCAATTACTTACCCATCTTTGTATAATTAAATTAGAATTCCATTAGTTCATGCGTTCTTGTATTTTGAGAACAAAATCTCAACCTGATTATAAGTCAGATCTAAAAATACCAGTGATACTATGATACCAAATTTGATGTTGTCTTGATTTTGCAATTCTTCTTTAGTAAATGCTTTTTGTAAAATAGTCTCAATGACAAATAGTAAATTTAGATCATTATTATCCATTTTATTCCAGAGATCATGTCTTACTTTTTTAACTTTTTCCGAATTTTTCCAATATCTAACTTTCTCAGGATCAGTAAATTGATCTAATTTGTAAGAAAATAAGTTTAAGAAGATATAAATAGTATCTTTTATTTTTCAAACATAAGAACTCCTGTGATTGCAAAAGTATTCTAATGTCTATATATAAAATGTATATAAAAAATTATAAATTTGTATTAGTGTGATAATAATATTCATAAATTATAATAAAATATATACAATAGAATGATTAGCACTTCATAAATTGACCTATTCATTTGAAATAATAAGCTTCTGCATCTTTTAAGAATAATCTATTTGAACTTGTGATTTAAAAGCTTGTTCAATATCAGAATCTGATGGGTTTTTGTTTACTTGGAATAGTTGATGACATGTTTTTGTTATTGGAGCCTAAAATAAAAAAATTAATTATTAAATATTATTTTAACAAAAATTTTAATACTAATATCTATTACATATGTTTTGTATCTTTTCTCTTTAAGCGCTATTTTGGTTTTTCTTCTTATTACGTTAATTCATTAATCATGGTTAGTGATCCTAATGTTAAAATAGTAAGAATATTTTGTAAAAGCTTGTGATTTTCAAAGATCTCATGTTTTAATTCATCATTACTTTTTTATAGAATATTAATCATTATGCATTACTTTAGCTGCTTTTCAACTATTTTCTCGAGAATGGATTGAGCATTTGAATTGATTTTAATATCTAGACGCATTATATATATGAATGAATATTACAATATGATATTATATAAATTATAATTATAAAAGTGATATAGATTTTAAAAAAAAAACTCACGTTTTGTTTGTAAATCATCAAAAGCTTCCAGTTTCTTACGTTTGATACCTTTATTGTAAATTACTATTCAGATAGATCAGAAAATGTTATAAAAAGAAGCTTATAATACATCATTATCATACCTGTATATTTGGGTGATATTGATGGAAAATCTGTGATCATTGCATCAGATTTACCAGTTGAAGATGATATTGAAGCTTTTAAGACTTTAGATACGCTTTTTTCTGGTATTTTTTTCTTTGACTTTGCAGATTGCTGTTAAGACTTATTAGATAATTGGCATGATGCTTCAGAGTTTTTTCAGCAATTTTCGTAGATAATTGAGCTAGACTGATGTGAATAGCTATGTCAAGATCAATTAGATCATAAACCAATGATTGTTCATTATACATCGTATCTTAGTTCTCTTTTCTATACTTCTTTTTAAAGGTTTTCTTTCACTACCAATTAATACTTTATTATTAAATGTTACGATAATCACAAAATTCACAAAAATACACATACATCTTTTTTAATATTAACTGCTAAATCATCAAGTTCATTAATTTCACCAATGGGTATCTGTATAAACGGAAATGGTAAATTTGGAAGAATATTATAATATTCAACATTCAAGTCCTGATCTTTAGATAATGTAGCTTGTAATATGAACATTATAACACTATCTTCTTGCTTCTTCTTAATTGTTGAAATCTTTTTAGTTTATATTTCGTTGTTTTTCTTTTATTTAAATTTTAATATGATAAAAAATATTATATTAGTTAAAATATCACAATATAAATTATAAAGAATTTACCATAGGTGAGTTTTTATGGTGATTTTTTTGAATTGGAAAAGACGCTGAGATATTGTCTTTCGCTATGCTATTAAGTATATCTTTAAGGATGTAGCTGAACTACTGAATGTACCAGTAGTATTATTATTTTTTTCTTTTCATGTCTTGAATTTGACGATGCTATAAGAGAGATAATGTTAAGTAATTTAAATGATAAAGCTAACAATATTTATAATAATAATCATCAAATAAATCAGTATATTTTAATATATAAAAAGAAATTAAATGAGTTTCTATTGTTTCATGAAACATAATTATAACAATTATTCTATATTGATAAAAGAATATTTATCAATGATAGTTTAGTTAATCATATTATTAATCTATATAAATAAATTATAAGTTAGTATAATAATGCATTATCGTAAACATAATATATTATATTTAAATTTACCTTTTGCATCACCTTAATAATTATATGTTCTTCTTTATTATTCTAATAACAACATTTGATTTTTTTTTCTATATCATTTAAACGATGTTTACTTGTTCATATTAACATTGTAATAAAATCTTTTTACGTCAAGTTGCTCTCCGTGAACACGCTAAATCTTACAAAAGTTAAGCTTATTAGGAAATACTTAACAACCTTTCTGATAATTTCAATGATAGTTAGAGTTCTGAATGAGTTGAGTCGAGTCGAGTTTAAAGATCAACTCTATTCGACTCGTTTTTTTCGAGTCGAGTCGAGTCAAATTTATTTTATAAAATCTTTCAACTCGACTTGATTCGAGTTATATAAATTTTAAACTTGACTCAATTTGACTCGACTCGAGTTTAACTCGACTCAATTTTGACTTGAATTTATTTGAGTTGAGTTAAGTTCAAAT
>CAJVPP010000183.1:0-41723 GCA_910592005.1 Funneliformis mosseae | reverse complement strand
TTTTATTAATAAATTGTTAAGTAATAAACGTCAAAATCAGCTATAATTTCAAATGATCAGTAAATGATCAGCAAGTGGTCAGATATTTTTTGGAGGAAAGTGTATATCAGAAATTTTAATTTATAACGAGATGCTTTATATACAGCTAATTCACTTTTGTAAATACTGTAAAGTTTAACTATATAATAGTAATTATTTATTTTCTTTTTATAATAACAGCCTATCTCAAATTTGAAGAAAATTACATTATTATTATTCTTTAAAATCTTTAATAAAAATTTAAAAATGTAATTTTTATTTATTTTAGATTTGATAAAATATTAGAAATTTTTAGAATAAAGTTTATTAAATAATATGTTAATAGAAATATAATAAATGAAAAGAAACTCAAAATCATTAAGAGTATTCAAGATGAAAAAGTGAGAATTATCTTAAAAAATGAATATTTTAAAAATCATTCTGTTTAAATAATAAACAAGCAATTAAATCATAAAGAGAATCTCTGTAAAAGTTTGTATATAATTATTATTTTCAAAATAAAAATCCTTTATCTCATCTATTGTTTCAGAAATATTATCTTATAAAAATACGTAAAGAAGAAATTAATTACTTAATTATATATTATCTAGATGAATTAGAACAAATTAAAAAAGTGTATTATTAAGAAGGTTAAAGAATAAAAGAAAAAAAATACATAAAGTAAAGAATAGCTAGAGTTATTAGTATAAAGTAAAAGATTATCAAAAAAAAGCAAAAAAAAAGAAAATGATAATTAAAAATCCTATTAAATCTATATAAATTATGATAGCTAAAGGTTTTAATAAATGATAATTTAATTTGAATAAATCATATTTTTCTGATATAATTAATCATAATTTTTTAAAAAAAAAAAAAGTAATAGATATTACATTACTAAAAATGAAACTGAAATATTTTATGTATTAATAATTTATAAGAATAAACTTTTAGATAATGCTATTTTTAATATTATAAGTAATTATCAAATGTTTAAATTATAAAAAAAGTGTGAAAATAGTAATATTATTATAAAGATAAATAAAAATAAATATAAATTTTAAAATAGCAAAAATAGTTAATCATTTTATATAAATTTATTTTTAATTAAATAAAAAATTAAAAATTGTGTGTAATAATTACAAAAATTACTATTTTAATAATTTTTTATTAAATGTGTAATTTAATTTTGCTCATAAAAATACATATATTTATATGTTTAAAATAGATTGAAAGAAAATGTAAGCTAGCATTTGAGTCAAAACTAAAAAATAAAAAAAAAGTTGATTATATGTAAGATTTTTATATAAGTATTATATTTTAAATAAAAATATATGAAAGATAATCAATAATCTTTAAATTAAAAAGTTCTTAAATTTTTTAAATCTTTTACTTGAAATAATATTACATTATATTAGACTATTCATTTATGAGTTTTAATATTATATAAAATTTTAATTAGTAATTATCAAGTAATTTGATATAATCACTAATTGTTATGATTTATAAAAAAATTCTAATTAAAATTATTTTAAATTAATTTAATATAATAAATCTAATTCAGAAAGAAATATATAATAAAATTGATAAATGTAATAAATTTAAAAAGAAATAATTAAATCATTTTTTTTGAATAATAATAAATAAATTAATTTAGTATAAATATAAAATTTTTTAAAATATAAATTTATAAAAATTAAAAATTAATATTAATTTAATTAAACTAAGAAAACAGGAACTATTGTTAAGTCTAAAATTATTTATCTACTAGTATTAGCTAATCTGTATTATTCAGGCAGATAACAGAATATTTTTATTATTTTACATAGTATTATATAATCCTTTATTTAGACTAATAAATTAAATAAGCTAGATCTATCAAATTAAAATATATTTTATTATAGTATATTTTAATTATTAAAACTAATTAATCATATATTACTAAAATTTTAAATACATTTTTAGTTTTAATAATCTAATTTAATTAATTTTACAAATTAATTTTATTATAAATTTTAAATATAAATTTTATTATAATAATAATTATTAAAGTTTTATTATTTTATAAACTTACTGATTTTTGTAAAAATGAGTAAGTGATTATAGAGGTTAATTTATTTTATTAAAGATAATTTAATAATTTAAGTTTTTTAATATTCTATTCGATTATAAAAACTATAGATCTGCTTATTTATTTATTATAAAACTTTTTTTTTATTATTTTTTTTTAAAAAACATTATTATAAAAATATTATCTTAAATATTTTATTAAAAAAAGAAATTCCTATTATAAAGTATTATAGATGTTTTATAATAAAAAAGAAAGAAATTCTAAAAAAAATGTTTTTTTTTTGAGTTAATATTAAATCTGAATATATGAAACCTTTGCAATAGAATAAGGAAAAATAGCTAAATAAATTAATACTAAATATGAACATATTTTGATCTAACAATCTATTTGCATATTAAAGTAAAATTGATTTTTTTTGGCAGTTTTTCCACTTCTTATTGCAAAGGTCCCATATTTACAAAAAAAAAAAAAAAAATCATATATAGCATAAAAAGTAAAATTTATATTATTTTGTAATTTTCTTTCCTATTGCAAAGCATTTATATAAAATTATAATAATAAAAATATTATTAATTTAAAATATAATGAAATGAAGTTTTTTTTAAATTTGCTTTAATTAAATTAATAAACAAAATTTTATATAGGATATAATTAAAATTTATTATATAAAATATAAGAATCATTATTTTAATTTAATAATCAATCATTAACGTTAAGGATTGGAGTTTATTTTACCAATAGGTCCCGTGATTAAATTTTGCCACATGGGATTCGGTTACACGGAACGGTGGCTTAGAAAATTATATAAATCGAACATTTTCAAATTTCAAAAATCGTTTTTTACTTAAAAAACTTTTTTTCTTTTTTTTAACGATGACGACAGATACAAAAAAATTTTGGGTATATATAAAAAATACGCCAAGAGTAACATCAGTTAAGGTATCATTAAATGAAACGGCAGAAACAATAATTGAACAAGCAAAACCAAAGTATGGACCAGAAATTTCACAATATTCTTTAATTGAATTAACGCTGGTGGATAGTACAGGAAAGATTATTGATCCAACTATAGACATTAAAGATATTACAAATGAAAATTCTAGAGATAACCCTTTTGAAATCAGAATTATTAATAATGAAGGTAATTTCTTGGAACATAAAGGTATGATTAATTTAAAAAAATATTTTTTTTTTTAATATTTAACCTTGCTAAAGTTGTAAAGTTTTATTTTTTTTATTTATTCCGATAAAACCAAAAACAAAAACAAAAACGACAATAAAAAATGAAAATGAAAAATTTTTATTTTCAGATGTCCAAATTTTCATTCTTGTAAAATATGAAGGGGATGGAATTTATTATCCTACAGCAGCAACTTTTAGAAGTCAATATGATGTAGACGAATTCCTTGGAACAAACCATTTACAATCCGTTGATCCTGAAGGGAGACCTACGGGTACCCAAAGAACTCGTAAATATAAAGATCTTAAACCGGAATCCTATTATGTCGTTGTATAACTTTTTTATTAATTAATTTGATGGATTGAAATTATAGATTATAATATGTTCAAGTTAATTAAGTTAATTACAAATGTATACCTGTAGATATATATTTATTGTCTTAAAACGATCATTAATAGTCAATGATAAGTTTATAAATAAATAAAATTCAATGTACATTATTTATCGTCAAGAATTTATCATTGAGTTAACCGGAAATATATGCGTATTTTTATATACAGATTAAATTTTGAATGTTCAATTTATCTTTTTAAGCATAAATCCGATGATTTATTTTTGAAAGTAGTCAAAGAGGTTTGTTCTTTTGTAAAGAAAAAAAGTTAATGATTTCCCTTATTTGTTAATTTCGCAGGCAAATTATGCAGTAGCACCTAGCAGAATGCATCGAATTTTTCTAAAGCATTATTTTGAAAAAAATCTCGTCATAACGAAGCCCACTCTTAACAAAGATCAAAGCGGAGACCTTGGTATATCGGGAGTTGACGTGTTACGATCGAATGTCACGCTGGAAATATACTTTTTGTCATGGGTATTAATTATCATATTATTGTGACTGAGTAAATTACTTGGTATTTTATATAGAATATGAATCATGAAACACGAAATCTTGATTTTTGAGTAAAATGCGCACATTTGCCACAGCACGTTATTTTGGTGAACGCGCCACATATGAATGCGTATAGAATTTTTTATTCCCAAGGCAAGACAAGAAAATTTTTAAGATAATATGAATGATATTCTCGTGGTTTTACGCGTAAAATAATTTTCTTTGCGTAACTTTTCACGACGCAAATGTAATACATATTTATTAATATTTTGATATCACGAGTTCATTCATTAATACGCTGTTTAGTGAAATATATATATATTTTTTTTTTGTTTTACAAAAACGGATTTTTTTAAGGATCACGATTGAAAAAAGGAAATTTACAATCAAACCTTGTTTTTAAAAAATTTAAGTAGCATGATTTGAATATGCACTTAATAAAAACAAATGTCCCTCTTGATATCTCGAAAAAGCGATTCGAAATGTAGATTATTAACTGATTCACGTGATTAGCATACCGGATCAAAACTCGACAAGGAAGATTTTTATTATTTTATTAATGATACGATTGTAAAATTTTTACCACATAATCTTGTTGTAGCAAATAAGAGATCATTAAGCCATTTGTGGTCTAAACAAAAAAAAAAAAAAAAAAAAGATACAAAGAAAAAAGTGACACTTTTGTGTTTCTTTTTCGTAATAAAGTAAAACCATTTTTCAATCAAATAATTGTCACATTAGAAGCTTTGCCATAAAAGTCAAGGTACGAGACATAATCCGTGTAATCAGTGGCGTGATTTTAGCAAAGCATTCGTATAATATAATGTCACACAAGCACAATGCGTTATCAAATGGTTCTCTCGAATAAATCAAATGACTTTGGCAGTGAAAGAGAGGTTATCTAACGATGAATGAAAAAATGCGTGATACCGAACTTCATCATAATTCGATAATTCGTTATCAAATTTATCTTTTTCCCAAAACGAAAAAAAGAATTTATCGGTTGGTATCTATATAGAGACAAATATATATTCTTTCATTCTATGTAATTACATATGCATATGAATGAAAAAAAAAAGTTATAATTAACTTTACGCCAAAAAAAAATCAGAACTGAGAGAACGCGTGCGTAAAGTTAAATGTATAATCTAATGTACATTTGGGCGTCTCTTTGTGAGAAAAAAAAAAAAAAGATTATTTTTATCTTGGGTTTTGATTCAACATGTTCTTTTTTGTGAATTTTTTTTTTTTTTTTTGATTTGATCATCTCAAATGAATCTCCGAGAAAACACATTAATTTTCTGCGCAAGGAAATCAATGATAACAAGCCACGTCAAATTTTTGCCAATAATGGTAAAAATAAAGTGCCGATGCCACACATTTTAAGTTTTTATTCAGGATTTACAATGCGTGATGTAGTATTACATTTTTCAAACATATTTATGGAAAAATACCGGCCTATTTTTTCGAACTGTATTAGGAAGGTCATTATACATTACTCGATGCTGTAACATCCATCTTTTTTGAGAACTTATTGTCCTGTTTATTAAATATATTCAGTGGTCTTATATATTTTTAACGGTGTTGAACTTCTGTGCTTTCAATCGTTTCACTAGGTTGAGTGACCGTGTTGCCTTGATATATTCGAGATCCTTCTTCTCTTAAAGACACGTCCTCGATATGCAAATTATCACGTGAGAGATGTTTTTAAAAATAACTTGACGATTCCTATTACGGCCACGATTGGGGAGGTTTGATGGGGGTCTTTTGATCATCCATTATAAAAGGAGATACGCACATGTAAAGCATTGATTCCCATACGTTCTATGAAAAATTTTGACGTCAATTTTCAGAAGACGGTCTTGGACCAAAAAAGGGCTGGTTCGTTAATATACCGAAATTCGGCCATGAGAATAAGATGGATGATTAAGAATCATCCATCTGATAAGCCAAGATAGAATCATTTAGTTGGATTAAAAAATTTTTTTTTTCAAATCATGTTGATATGCTTACACAATGATTTATAATAAGGTACCCGATAATTAACTACATTTGCATATTTCAATGAAATTTGCTTTAAATCACAAACATTTTTGAGGTTGATTCAATGTAACAATTCACAATGTATTACCATAAACCTTTTTTCCTCTAGACGAGACCTTTCGAGATTTGCATTATGTGACCAAATTTGTAAATGTATGGTTATGGACGATTGTGATGTTACCACTTTCTATAGATCCATTTTAATGTTTGTAAATTGATTTTGACCTTTAATAGACAAAGGCTTCCGAAAAGAAGAAGAAAAAAAAAAAAAAAAAAAAAAAAGACACTATTTTATTTCATAAGTCCTTTGCAGAGAATAAAGTTAAAAACGTTCACATGACATGGATAATAAAGAAAGAAAGGAAAAAAAATATATGCCTTTTAAAAGGGCAATTGATGATTCTTTTAACTAAATCCTTTTTACATATTTATGCCTTGTTGATGATTTAGAAGTAAAATCTCATTTAAGAATGAAAACTTTATAATATTGCATGTTACCACAAAACAACAAAGGACAATATCTTCTTGCGGAATCAATATACCGTAAAACCATTATTATAAGGATGTATATATTTTAGGTCATTTGACGTTTACAATAGATGCAAGTTTTGCCGCGTAATGTTCAAAATTTTAGATTAGATAGATAGATATATATCACTTCTAGAATAATAAAGAGAAGAATTTTACAATAAATAAATAAATTAAAATAAATTAAGTTAAAAATGAAATAAAATGAAATGTTTTATTTAATTGGAAAGATAACCAGTCAAGACGCGTCAGTGTGGCTTACTTTTTGTGATTCTTTCCTATTTCTACCTGGGTTCAATTGTCATTATTATCACTTTGTTTTTTTTTTTAAAAAAAAAAAAAAAAAAAAAAAGAGAAAAAGAGAGACATTCGATTTTATCTCTTAAGATTAATGTAACCTTTTTTTATTGTTCTATTTTATATTATTAACATTTACATTTACAAATTAGGGTCACATAAAAGCCATACGAATTCATTTTATGTTACCTCTTGATAAATATAGGGATGATTTTAAATGTTTCAAATTTTCATTTAACCACCACTCATTATACAATCTAAAAAAAAAAAAATAATAATTTTCTTTTTCTTCTCACATCCATTATTATAATATAATAAAAATATAATGAACGACGAAATGGCTAAAGCGTGTACCGATAAAGGTATAACTCTTTATCATCAATTATCATCTTATGATTAATTAACATCTTTTTTTTTTTTTTCTTCATATATACTTATTTTATTATTATTATTTACTTAAAAGTTTTCTATGTGAAATTTTTGAACTTTAAACAAATGAAACGTCACCTGATCGGATTTCAAAGTTGTGACTCGTTGCTTCACGCCCGTGGCAGATAGCAAACGCGCCACCGAATTTTTAATTGAGCGTAAAAATTTTTGCCGAATATCACTAAATCGACCCAATTTAATCAAAACGAAAATTTTAAGATTTCCTTGATAAAACAACTCTTTATTTTGTAGATTTGTGGTAAACATGCATGAAATCGGTCACTTCCGTTGCATCACGAAGAAAATACTCGGCTATCCGTAATTTCGATTGTATAAGGATGAGATTATTACGTGTTGTGAGTGATCAAAATGACGCGTTAGCACAACACAATATTATTTCTTGTACCTTTGTGAGGGATGTGATTTAATTAATACTTGTGTAGAAGTTTTGATCGAATATCAAACTATTACGATATTAAATAAAAAGAATTTTTTCACAAGATTTTCAATAATAATAAAAACTCCTTTCGATTGATTGTGTATTAATAAACAAGTTGCATATCACCTCTTGTTTTTCTCTGCGATGTTAGCAATTATAAGTTGTCACGAAGGAAATCTTATCTAGAAAAGGAGATCTTAAATGAATTTCTTAATAAGTCTAAGAAATCAAAATAAATAAAAAAAATTACAGAACAAAAATAAGTAAAAAAAAAAACATAAACAAAAAAAAAATAAAAAAACAAAAACAAAACAAAACAAAACAAGAACAAGAACAAGAACAAGAACAAGAACAAGAACAAGAAAAAGAACAAGTGCTAGAAAGAGCAAAATAAATCCTATTTTTTACAAAAAAAATCGAATTGTTTCTTTACGTGTAACACTCAAGAAAACTTGGCGAGGAGCTTGAGATACTCCCAAGACAAAGCTTGGAAAGCGATGTTTAATTAATGTATCACAAATGTTAATGGGTTCGCTGGAATGGTTGAATATGCATGTAATGCTACCGTCAACAAGGAGATAAATCAAAGAATTTCTTTGGATTTTGAAATTTAGGGATTCTTTTCTCAGACCTTGAACTAATCTAAATTTATGTGTTAAAAAATATATTTATATATATATATATATACATATATTATACTATATATACAATATTTATACTGTGTGTTTATAAGTTTTTGACGATCATTCCTTCCCAAAAGTCACGTGTGACGAAAACCCAACGTTAGTCGCAAAACATTAATTTTACACACGAATTTTTGCGTTTTATTGCATGCAATGTACTATGTGATACGAGCCTCTCTTATAACGTTTTATTTTTTATCACCTATCATACGGAAAAGGATGAAAATGTTTAAATAAAAAACAATCGATCGTTTGATAAAAACCCGTTCATCACTAATATATTTATTACAGAGTTCTTGTTTATTTTTTTTTAAATAATAAATATATATACACACACATACTCACATATATTAGTTGATTCACATAAGGTTTCATGATACTTTTTCGTTTATTTATTCTCGTACGATCACGAAACACAAACACGAAGAAAAGTAGTTTTATCCCTTCTTATTTATCATCCTCTATTCAGTTTTTATTTATATAATACATCAGATTAAAATCAATCTATCCAATCTATCTGAAATCTCCTTTACTGAGGGAAAAAAAAATTGTGTTTCTGCTATTGGTGGCTTAAGTCGTAAAAATTCAAGTTTTTTTTATAACTTAAAAAATAAAATAAAAAAAATATATATATATTATTCCTTATCTGCTCACACGTGTAATTATACTGGCATTGGTTATTTTATTCATGTAAACCGATTTCCTCCGCTCATAAACAGATATCAACTGATAGATCACGTAAATATTACTTGTAAATCAATTATTTCTTTGTTTATTATCCTATTTCTTTTTTATACATGTAAAGAAAGAAAAAATATATTTACATATATTGTACGACGACTTCATTCCGGTTTTCTTCCTACCATGACATAAGATCACATTGGGAGTGAAACGAATACATTAAAATTTTTAATTTAGATTATTATAGAAACATTAAAGAAATGAATAATAAAAAAAATTCGTTAAATTGTTATGATTTTGCCCACCCCCAATTTCTACTGGTTTGATTAATTTGTCTTTCCTATAAAAAAAAAAAAACCTTGTTTGATAAAACTCGGTCGTTTATTGAACGGTACTCTTTTTTTTATATATATATATGAACCTCGTGTAATTAAAGAAACCGTTCGTGTCCGCACCTCGATCTCGTTGTGCAATGAAGTCATCTTTTTCACACAGTTACACTTGGCAATTTAAAAGTCATGTGATTGGTAGATTGGTAGTCCGATTTCTAAATTTATAAACGTGTTCAACAATAATAAATTTATTGGATTTATTTTTAGCTCATTAATATAAATAAACAAATTCGTATGGACATGCCGAAACTCAATAAAATTTCCTAAATAGATTTAGGCGAATCCATCAGGTTAAATGCATTAATTGCGTCAAGAAACGTCATGAATGTTGTTGATCAATTTTTAACGAAAAAAAAGATTATGTCCACAAGTTTACCTAAAAATATGAGAAACCATTTAAATGGTGATCACCATAAATGGAAAGGTGACAAATAAAGAATCCATAAATGAACAATTTTTTCTCATTGAGAATGAAAATTCCTCTTTTTGAGCAAAACGGTAAGCACCTAGCGCGTCATTATCTAACCAACGATATTAATTTAGGAAAAGATGATGCATAAGTGGGAGGGAACGTCATTCAGAGATTGCATGTTCATCTAATCACACGGTGACTGATCAGAGATATCACGGGATCGGAACGCGCGTTGGATGCACCTTGAATGAGAATTCTGAAACCATTATGATGTTTATGAATACCATAAAAGTAGAAATATTTCCATGTCCGCACATTTAATTATTATACAAAATTGACCTTTTTCTTTATGTTAACGTGGTATTTAAATAATGAGACGTTGGTTAAAATAAATCCATTTGCAGATGGTGTTTTTCTTCCGATACATCCGAGTCAATGAGGTCTTTTTTTTAGACAAATGAAAGGGAAATCTTTTTTCTTTTTCTTTTCTCGATATGTCATTACTAATCAAGACAAAAAAGACACATAATGATGAGGCACATGACTCAAGTGTTTCATGATTTTTGTTATTCTTTACCGTTCAGAACGTTCATGCTCGTTGTAAAGGTCATCGTCAAATCGTCAAATGAGAGTTATCTAGCATCATCAAATGACAGCATTGTAAATTGAACCTAGCTTTCGTAAATCCGAAAATTTCTTTGACATCAGATTTTCACGTGACATGCGACCATTCACCATGATTTCGGAAGTCCTTTTGTTCCCCGCAGCTCTGCGTCATAAAAAGGTTTCAAAAGGGTTGCTCACCAAATAGGTTAACCGTATATAAGATAATAATTGCTTTTGAGAACTAATTAAAATGATCTTCGTTAGCTTAAGACTTACTAAAAATGGTAAACAATAATAATTAATTTTTTCCGAAAACGAAGAAACAATAATAAGAAGGTTATTCAATTTATACAAAGAATGATAAAGGTTACCAATAAAAACAGCGAACTTCTAAAAGAAAAAAAAAAAAACATTAAGCTCATCAGGGTACCAAGACTCAACAAATAGTGTGAATTCAAATTTCCAATTTTAATTATGATTGTAATGATTTTTTTGAATCTATTGTGCATTATTATGACCCACCATTGTAGGTGGAAAATCCTCCCTTTTTTCTTATCTTATTTGATTTTTAACTTTCACATAATTAATAATATCCATTAATATTATTGTCTTTGTCATTATCATCGAAATGTTCATTCATTGTTGTTTAATAATAATTGAAGAGAAAAATTCAATTTTGGTTTTTTTTTTTTTTATGGGAGGTTTTTTATTTTTTATTTCTTATTATAGCAAACGTTTATCAATAATATATAATACATTTTTCCTTTTCCGATTATTTTAATGATTTCTTTACATTAAAAGAAAAAAAAAAAAATTGTTCGACGCAACTTAATTCATGCAATTTTTTTTTTTTTTTTTTTGGTGATATTTAGGAATTCCCAACCAAATTATCATAATGTAAAAACAAGGATTGTTGAACCAAAAACAAATTGATTGTATGCGTGCTACAAGAGTGATCGTCAACGCTGAAAGGTAGAGGAAAGATTTAATTTCACTTTATTAGCCTCATAAATGTACCGCGGCGGATTACGAGCGGATAATTCTGCAACATTTTGATTCGAAGATGTACTCGGACAATGTTACTAATCATTCATCAAGGAACATATATTGTGACCAACCCTTTATGTGACATATACATTCATTTCCGGATGTGTGGCTTGATTCCTTGTATTGTCACCAAACGTATTCATCATTGTGTGGTGTGAAAATGGTTTATTGTATGTTCCTTAATATAACTTGATGAAGGCACGAAATCCAAGGAACGCGAGCATGAAGGAAAGTAATTACGCGACCTTTATTTTTTTCCCATAAGAGTTTTCAGAACCTGTTTTGCCGGAGTCTTTCATCCGATAATATAATCGAACATTCTTGTGTGAGAAAAAAAAATATATACATACATACATATATTGTTATTTTTATTTACCAACTGGAATGAGATTTATTTATAGTAAAATCTGATAGAACATACCTTTGAGATCTTTATTAATGCGTGTTACGATATTATTAACCAATATAGGCGAGAACATTTGAGATTTTCACGTTAATACAGTACAAAATTGGATCATTCTGAACAAAGAACCCTTCGAGTATTTATTCTTGTCATCGTAGGTTCTAATGTGAGTGAAGCATGAGATTATTGTTTACAAATGTGCATTGATTACCCTTTTTGTACGAAAGTTGATGACGCGTGTCATCATTAGATCTGACGAATTCTTTAAAAATTTCTTCAATCGGGAAATCGCATACAAATAAAAAAGAATCATGGAAGTATCGAAACTCGCCAATAAAAAAGGTGGAAAAGCCACGAAAATATGGGAACCCTGACAAGTTTTACATTTTCGAATGCCTTTTTTTAACTTATTACGTGATTTTGTTTACTCAAATGATTTAAGGCTTATTCTTTTTGTTTTTCTTTCGTGACAATCTTTTTAAAATACAATTTTTTTTTATTTTATGTAGAATCTTATCATAGCCACAGAAGAACATCAGAAAAACAATAATGATGATAATAATAATAATAAGCCAAATCTGCTTCGATTGATAAAGGATACTTATAAAGCCGGTTTCCCGAACGGTTTCCGAATTCCGACGGCAGCTTGTTCCAAATCTGGTTACTCATTAACAACTGGATGGGTAAAAATAAATACAAAATGTATTTTTAAAAAAAAAAATCTAAGTCAAAAAACCTTTCTTCGTTAAATTATGCATAAACCGGATTGTATATTATATAATAATCTGTAATGTATATATTATATTATCCATATACATATTCTTTTGAACTTTTTGATAACATTGTTATATTATCTATTATTTTTTACGATTATTCTTTTTTTTTTTTTTTTTTTTTTTTTTTATTTATTTATTTTATTTTATTTATTTTGATTTTGATATTTTTTTTTTATACAAGATGAAGAGACGATGTCATCATCTAAATCACTTTTGATGCAAGATTTTCACCATTTTGGTAAACTTTATCATTAAAGGTCACATATGATATGTTAAAATACACAAAAAACTTCTAAAATAAAAAATTTTTTTTCTTTGTAAAATGATTGGTAACCTAAAACATTCAGAACAAGTTTATACAGGTTTAAACTGTTTAAAAATCTATTTTTAAACAGAGTTCTCCCCCCCTTTTTCCTGAATTACATTACATTACATCTTTTTTTTTTTTTTTTTTTTTTTTAAAAGAATATAGAAAAATAAATGAATTCATTCTGAATTACTTTTTTTCTCATAATCTACAAAATTTTACCGAAGTTGTCAGTATTTTTTGAAGATCTTTTCGCGGAGATACCGCTCGTTCTAATTATCGTAAATTAAACGCAGTACCACTATTTTTTTTTTTACAATTTCATCATTCCACATGTGGTGGATATTTATAGAAATAAACTAGAGTAAAATTTAAAATATGATGGGAATGAATGACACTTTCGTTTCTTTGTTCCGTTTCACAATATATAATAATAATAATAAAAAAAAACAAGCAAATAAAGTTTGGCACTTTTTTTTTTCTAATGTTTAGGTAATATTGTGTGACACCAACACATTCAATGGAACTATTTGGGTCATATCCCACACGATGACACGATTCCGCCTTAATGCAGACCTTGATAGTTAATTAGAATTTCGTGATGTGAGATGATGCCACTTTTAATCGTAATCGTAAAAAAAAGTCTGCTTATGAACAAAGATGAGATAATTTTGTTAAGATAAGACTTTCAGACGTGTAACGTGTTCATTTGACTCATTTGTTAATAATGAACGTTGAAAATTGAAGAAATCATCAATTTAACTTATGACACTTTGCCATCAAAATCCAAACAAGAACACATATATTTTTTTTTAAAACTAATTTTTTTTATTTATGAGTCATTACATGAAATTTTTTTGTGAAAAAACTCCAAAAAAAAAAAAAATTCAATTACAGAAAAAAAAAAACCGATATTTAAAAAATTAAAACCCCAATTATTATTAGGACCTTAAGAGTGTGAAAACCAAAGAAAAAAAAAATATACAAAAAAATTGACCACTTTTTTTTTTTAAAAAAAAAATAAAAAAAAAAAAAGGAAACAAGAAACAAGCATAAAAGGGAAAGGAAATTATTCTAATACAAAAAAAAAGCACTATTTGCGAAATGATTCTCTAGAGAACCTGCAAACTACGTATTAAAAAAAAATCATCCTATAATTAAAATTTAAGGTGAAAGAAAAAAAAAATTGTGAAGCCCACCCCCCCCCCCGCGAAAACATGAAAAAATATCTATATATATATATATAAGGAAATAATATGCACAGGTTTGTACAGAGTTTAAAAAAAAAAATCTTTACATTTTATAGGAAGAAGAAGAAAAGGTGGGATGATGAAAGAAGAAAAAAAAAATTATATGGGTGTTGAAAAAAAAAATTAATCTATAAATCATGAAAAAAAAATGATGAATGTAATTTCGTTAACCTTAAAATCTTGGAATAATGATGATGTTTAAAAAATGTGAAAAATGAAAATTTTATTGTGCCACAAATTTCTACTTGCGAGAACCTTTTGTTGAAGGCCCAGTTCCTTTTGCGTGACTGCTAAATCCACCACGTTTTGTTGAACTCTTCCTCACGTTCGTGGTAACGTTTGAGGTTATGTCCAAATCTTCCACCGGTGATGTTGGGGAGAGCAATGACTTTGCACCTCCTCGTCCCAATCGTTTCAAAATCTTTCCTTCCACGAGCTTGCTCTTGAGTCTGTCGACTAATTCTTTCAATTCCAAATTTTCTGATTTGGCCTCTTCGAGTTGTCTTAATAGAACGTTGTTTTCGGCGCTCAATTCGGCGATGGTTGAACTCATTTCTTGATTTTGTTTATGTTTCTTTGCTCTGTACTTTGCAGACGCAATCTTATTCCTCTCACGACGTTCTTGCAAGGAGAGTGGCATAATCATTCCCGAAGTTTGAATGGTTGTCATATATGAATTTTGATCATCCGATTTTACAGATGATGATGTTGAATTGGAAGTTGGGCTATAATTTGAAGGGGTAACGGGATTTTGAGTTGGTGAGGTGAGAGGGGTAAGTAACTTATAAGATTCAAGTTCCATAGAAGGCGTGGAGATTATATTTTGCTGAGGTAAAGGTAAATGAGGTTGAGGTGGAGATAAAGAATAATGCCTAAATTGATTTGATCCTAATTCAGAGCTAGGATGTCGATTCAAGTGATACTGAAGATGAGGTTCAACCGGTGAAGTGCTAACCGAAGACGAAGATCGAACGGGTTCATTTATTAAATCCTGAATTCCAATTCGTCTCCCATGTACCGTTGAGTAATGACGATCATATTCCGAAAAACCGCGAGAACCAGCAGCGACGGTAACGGAAAGTTTAGCTGTTGTAGCTGACATTTCTAATTGATAAACAAATTTGGGTAAAAAATGAAACCTTTGATGGGGAATCAAAAAAAAATTTTTTTTTGTAAAAACTTTGAGAGAAAAAAGAATTTCTTTGATAATAAAAATGATCTCGCTAAAGTTTTTTTTTTTTTTGTGAATAAAAGGAAAAAAAAATATTTGGTAGCGAAAACTGGTCTTTATATATACGTTGGTGTTTGTATAAAAAAAAAAAAAAAAAATTAAAGAATATAACGCTAAGGTGGCTTTTTGTTTTTAAACAAGTTTATTTATATATATAAATTTTTTTTTTTTATTTTATATTATTATTTTTTTTTTTTTTTTTTTTTTTTCGTTAGATACTACTTCTTTCTAACAAGCGAGTTTTTTTTTTACGAAATCAGGAATTTTTTTTTTTTGAAAAAAAGAACAAGAAGTAATAAGTCTTGCAACGAAACAGAAAACCCACCCAATCCAACCTTTTTATAAAGTTCTCTCAACTTCTATCTTTTATTGATTACATTAAAAAACAATATATTTGATTAATGTGATATATCTGTTTTTATATTTGTTATTGTAATTGAAAAGTTGTTTACAATATAATTAATTTAAGTAATATACATAAATTATTATCACGCAATTAATAAAGAATTCCAAATCTGATTTGGATGTCACATCGTAAATATAAATGTGATGAAGTTATATCCAAAGTCTGACAGGATTTGATTTGTCACGTTGGACGCAGATAACCGAGTTAGTCGATCAAAATTTTTTAACGGCCACACAAGCCACACACAACAATAAATTATATGTATTGAAACGAATGACAAGTGAAGATTCATTTTAAAAATTTTTTTTCATTTTTCTTCAGATGAAAAATAACAAGCATGGGATCGAACTAGGCCAAATAAAGAATACGAGTATATTAAAAATTTATATATACGTATTGTACATGCACATTCACTCATTTATTATCGATATGTTAAATTATGATCATTGTTTGCCCCCCTGCTATGATTCTATGGCTTAAAATCTGATAATTTCCTAATTGAAAATAAAGAACCAGATCTTTAAATTATTTAATTGTTTGATTTTATAGAGGCCTTTGCAAATGATATAATTAAACCAGTTTATATTTATAGATTAGCGATGGACAACCGTTAATGAAAACTTTTTTTCGGTAATTCACTCTTACAACACATCTTGGGGTCTACGTTCAAATATGAAATACTAAAATTATATATAGGGTATCTAAAACTAGTAATTACCAAAAAAAGACTATGACATCATTACTCTTTTAAAAATACTTTTTTTGATTTTTTTTTTTTTTGAAACACGGGGTAATCTATTATGGTAAATGTAATAATTGCGCTTTTGTGGAACCTTTTTTTGTGAAAATGTACCCGGTAATGATGCGAGAATAATGGCCTCCATTCAGCCAATAGAAACTCACGGGTGTTATAAATTAGGAATCATAACGTGGAACAAAAGATCCTCGTATATGTGTTTAGTAGATCCCAAAGTTCTCATGATTTATGCGGCGCTTCAATTTGAAACTTGTGAAATCGGGATTTTCTCTCTCTCTCTCTCTCTCTCTCTCTCTCTCGTTCTCGTAGAAAAAATATATATATATACATTACAAGAGGCTAACTCTTCTTGGTCCACAGGGATGAAAAAAAAAAGATGTAACAGATAGAAACGATTTGAATTACTGCAAGGTCAAGTTTCGTAAGATGGAATGATTGAAGAGAAAGCTGACTCACTCTTGGCATCATGATGGCATACGGGGATTGAAGTGTATGAAAATGAAATACGACAAAACATCGTTAAGGTTCGCGCCACGTTTTTTATTCAAAAACTTTAAAAATGTTAAACAAGAAAAAAAAACCGAAAATCTGAAACAGAATCAGTAGATGATATTCTAAAAGATCTTTTCTAGAAAAAGTCGTCAAAGTTCTTTGTTTTTTTTTTTTTTTTTGATCACATTATTTGAGAGATTTGTAATGATTTTGTGGCGTGTAGTACGCGAAATTATCAAACAGCAGTTGTTTCGCTAGAAAGTATACCCAGTTTCATTCCATTATTTTCTCATCTAAATTATACTAATTTTTTTTTTTTTTTTAACAAAAAAAATTTTTAACCTGATCCTTGGCGTAAACAATAAAAAAAAAAAATGAGAATATCAAATTTCTTTGTTTTTTTTTTTTTTTTTGCCTTACTGAAACGTTTTTACCCCGCGTATACACATTTAAATAATCCAAAGTTTATTAACATGAAATCCTTTCCGGAATTTACATAAATTAATGCAGTACCACGTTTTTTTTTTTGACAATGCCTTAAATTCATGCATGGAAATGATATATAACGGAAAGATTCGTTTAAGCACTTTCGGAAATTATTATAATTATTATGCATTGTCGTTATGTTTTAATGATCGACACGTGCCATTCGCCACAATTGTATTTGTAAACAGGCCCCAAGAAAATTTTTTTCGAACATGAATCTTTTTAGAAATGTAAAACTAAATGGGTCATAGCTCGTCGCCATTTAGGAAAAAAAATTTCCCGCAAATGATACAAATTCAGGAATCACATAGAATTTGATCAACTGTCCATTATATCACAAAAAAAAACTTGACGCTTTCACGAACAAATATAGCTGAAAAAGAGATTGTTGCCCATTGAACACAATGTTTCGCCTAATGAAAGGTTCCAAATTGAAAATCAAATTTTTTTTTTTTTTTTTTTTAAAATAAAACAAACTTCTATTGTACATACATACAAAGCAAAAATCGACAAGATGAATGAACATGTTGAATTTTTTTTTTTTTTTTTTGCAAATTTTTGTGCGAGCAATCTCATTAGTTCATTCATACATGCATAATTCAAACAGTTTCTTTCGGCTCCTACAGTACAATAGATTCTTGTTCCCCAAAATTTATGGGATCAAAGTTGATTTTCTTTGTTCTTTATTATAATCTAAAATCTTCTCTATAAACACCAATAAAATGAATAAAACGGGGTTTGATTGAATTATAAAGTAAACCCGTAAAGTATAATGATAATAATAATAAAAATAAAAAATAATAATTATGATCACAATCGGACTGGGAACGCCGATGAAAAATGTTCAAGGGGTTAGGTCTTAAATATTAACAAACATTGTTTCAAATTTAAGTATATTTAGTAAACATTGCGCATACTTATACATGGATAACCTTATTATATATTTCTACATATATAAAGCATATCATATTTATTTGTTAACTACATGTTTAGAATATGTGCGATAATCCTAAAACGCGAATATTAGATAATTCGACGCAGCAGGTTTCAAGGTTTTAGGAATTTGGAACAAACGCGTAAGTTCAATTGATAATCAATCATCATCTGATCAAGTTTATGATATAAAAAGGTAAGTGAGCACGTATAAACAAACCATTTATGCAATTAGGTGTACATGTGAGGATATTTGTGCGCTTTCAAGGACGGTTGAAAATATCCAAATAAGTCGCGTACGAATGTCCTGACATCTCAAATTCATGTAATTCAATAAACATTGTTCGGAGGACTTTCTTTGTATCCTTTCATTGAAAAAAAAAAAGTAAGCACGGCGTGAAAGTATTGATAAATGAGGAAATCATCCTTTTGATTATTTATTTGTTTCGCGGGTTCTTTCCATTTGCGTGCATGGATTTAACTTTAAGAAGATGGTATGAGAAAAAAAAACCCCTCCTCCATAATGAAATTGTTTCAACCTTTGTATTAAATATCGTACATTAGATGCACGCGTCATTGCGTTTAATTTCTTTATTTTGTGTGTGTTTGTGTGAAATAATGTGAACTCATAAGTGATGGCGGGCGTTGATTCTGTGATATGTGAAATGAATTCCATATTCTAACTAAACCGGGAATATTCGAAGTAAACAAAGAAATCTGAAATATGATACGGTAAAGAATTGTATACGTGATTCATGCGGATTGTGCGACACATGATTGACTTCTGAGAAACTTGGGTAATTCACATGATGTGATTTCGGGACCTCGTAAATTCGGGATTCAGGCATGACATCGGCGCAGTGATCAGGGCTCTCCAAGCATATCCGTTAATGAAATCTTTGAAGTGCTAGAACGATCGGACAGTGAAAACAAGGGTTAAATAAAATCCAAGCAAACCCGAAACCTTTCAAACGGATTATAATATTCGGAACTAATTAATATGCCGAAGTAGTACAATAGAATACGTGCGCACCTCAGAGACATCTAATTGGGTCACATCATCATTGTTCGGTTTTTTTTTTAGTTGATGGCTCTCCTAAATATATAGCTCTTTAAGCGTTATGCATCGTCATGCGATAAAATAATGTTCATCTTAATCTAATTTAGATATTGTTTTATTAAATGTTTGCCCTGGTTATTTATTACAAGGGATAAAAAATTATTTGGAAAAAATTTTGGCACTTTCGTTGTCTCGATGAAATTTTTTTGGAAAGAAAAAAAAAATGCCCACGCATAAGCATTTCAAATGTGTGGTGGCTGGCTTTGTAAGAGCGCCTCACCACTTGCTTTCCACCACCGTCAAAGAGAAGCAATTCATAAGAACGCCGCAAAACAAAAAAAAAAAAAAAAGGCTTGTCGTGCATAAAAATAACATTTCACATTATTAAATCACTTACTTCATCATGTTGTAAGGTTTGCTTTTGTTTTTTCTTTTTTTCTTTATAATCCTAAATCGGCTCTTGTGGGACCATGATGGAAAATTCCATCATACAACTTTTCTATTTGTTTATCTGCAATCTATCTTTAACTAGATCACGTGAACGATCATCACGGCAAACGCTATTGGCAATCGCTATTTTTCATTTTGGGAAAAACATAATGATTCATATGAATAATGCAAGTTTAAATCATTATTTTCTTAAAATTGTTCGTTTATTATTGAGATTTTAACGTTTGGTGCATTCTTATCTAGGAAATCCCTCATAAACCAATCATTGTATGTTACCATCTGAACAATTTAAGGCATCATTTCCAGTTATGTAACCTATTTTTATAAAGACATGATATTGTCGTTTTGTTTATTTCTTCTTTGAATGGTGTCAAATCATTGTTATAAATATCTCTGAACGACCAAAATAGAATGATCATGTCATCTTATCGTTCCTGAACCTTTTTAATTGGTAAGTAGCTCTAAGGATTTGTTTCTTTGTTACCAGCGACTGGTGTTGTTTATCACTACATAGAGTAAGAACTTGGCTTTAAGGAAGGTATTGAGTTGTCTCTAATTTGGCAATAAAGAATTCATGAATAAAAATGACGACAAACGACTATTGGTCGATAACCATTTTTTACTGGGTGCCAATGTTTAAACTTTCTCCCATGAAAGAAAAAAAAAAAATGTTTTACAGAATGACAAGAATAGATTACCAATTATTATTATTGTTATTATTATTATTTTAAACGTGCTTCAAAAAGATACAAACATCATGTAAGATTCCGTCATATCTTACGAAAAAAAGAATGATGATTATCATAGACGATAAGATAACCAAGATTACGCGAGAAGAAATTTATGCGCGAATACAAAGAATGGTAACAATGCAGAAGATTCGAAAATATTCTGGTCGCATCCATCCGTCCTATAATCGACTTTTGTTGTTCTACAAATAGAGTTTGATTAATGTTTCGAATAAGGGATACAGTTTCGAATTTCGGATTTTTTTTCCGAAACTTAAAAAGTAAAAGAGGATGTTTAATTGGTTTGTCAATTTGTAAGTATGTAAGATGTTTTGAGTGAAAAAAAAAAAATTAAAAAAAAAACAAATGTTTTTGAACAATTTTATGTTTGGCCAAGAAAACGTCATTGCATAAAGGCAGGCGGGACATGGACGTTACAACATTTTGATAGAATTTATAATATCGGAATGTTTCAATAAATGGTTAAAATAAAGTTTCATTGGTGCAATTTTTGAACAAATTTTCGTGAAAGGAATTTCATGTACGGACGATTTAAGATGATATTTAAAAAAAAAACAAAGATGCATGTTCGCACCACGAGAAATTAAACTTTCCATAAATGGTAAAAACAAGTAACCCAATATCGTCTTGATGATCTGCAATTGCTGCGCCAACGTTGAACTTGTTGCGTCATTCGAAATTTATGGTCATCTCTAAATGCCAATAAATGTTATTAGCATAGTATCTCTTTTGTGTATAATTACAATTACGCTGCCCAGCCCTCTCAACTGATGATATTTGATAATATTCCCTTGGATTCTTGGTGTATTGGGATGCATGCATCATCTCATCATAATCGGTCTCGAATTCAATTAATTCAATTGCAGTTATATTTTTTTTTAAAAATAAAAAAACCGTGTTTATGATTCTTATTTTTAAAAAAAACGTCCGTTGTTCGCACACAAGTAAAGACTACGTAATCGTACATGATTTTACTGCGTCAATCATGCAGCAATGCATCCGCGTGTCATCGGTATATCACTTGTCATGCGGTTTAAAAAAAGATGTGATAATGTCGAGTATGTCACAATGATTTTTCGAGGTTGTTTATTTTGAATAAAAGTTGTACTTTTTTTTTTTTTAAAAATAAAAAATAAAGTGGGATTGATAAAATTGAATAAATCAATAAGAATTGACGGAAAAGGGTAAATTATTATTATTAACACCAATAAAAATCCGAAGACAATAAAATTGAAAGAACAGTATGTTATGTATTGATGTGTGATTAACCAAACATTTCTTTTTTATTCTAAAAAAAATTTTTAAATATATTTACAATTGTCATGATCCTTTGTCTTATCTATTATTATAAGTGTTGAGTAATGCAGAAAGAAGAAAGAAAAAAAAAAAAACTATAAAAAAGTGAATTTTCATTGATCAGTTAGGTTATCATGATGCAAATATTTCTTTAGTAAGGTAGGAATCTCATATGGCATAATATGAGTGCTGATGCCCTTGTGAAATCTCTTCTTTTTGCGAAATCTTTTTAAGATTTTATTCGTTAAAGGAATAACGCTAATCCCGAAAGTTAATTTTAAATTTCCATTTATGGACTACGCTTTCAAACTATGCCATGTTAAGGATGTGATTCGATTTTTTTTTTTTTTTATTTGGTCATAACGATTATAAATACAAAAAACTTGATTACAGTTAATTCAATTTATTGGTTTATCTATATTAAAAATTGTTAATTTGTATTAAACAAGATTTTTTTTTTTTTTTATAACGCGCACAAAGTTTTTATGTACTGTATCTTATCATGAAAATTCTTTTTTTCTTTCTTGTCTTCCAATTCGAAAGTGGTTATGTGGATAATCCGATGATATGTGATGATATGTTTACTTCTTTACAGCTTGAATCGGATCTATTTACGTAATGTATAAATAAATCATACCGACCCGGTTTCATTCCAGTTAAAATGATATTACACAGGTTAAAGTAATTTCATCATTAATATAAAAAATAAAAGTAAAGGATTACACTGTCAATAAACAAAGGATTCTTTGAAGTAACAAACCACAACAGATTTTTTATTTTACAGTAAGATGATAAATATGATAATAGAATTAAAAATAAACCTTAGTATTCTTTTGAATTACAAAAATGGTCTAATAATAACAATTACAAATTTGGTAGGAATCGATGAGATGGGATTAAAATAATTTTTATCATTCCACCCCTGTATTGCCCAAACATGAATCAGACTTAGCACCAGTACATTCCTGAACAAAAGATAAGATAAAATAAAATAAAAAGTATTTTATTAAGGTGGTTTAAGTGGCTTGGTCAATTTTTTTGTTAAAACTTCCTCGATACGCACGTAATGTATACAAATCACGTGAAGACCGAGGACGGCCGTTTTCGACCTACTTCCATAATTGGTAAGTTATTGAGGATTTCCAAATATTACCCCGTACACTAATTGGGCTGAAAAAAAAAATTGATGCTACCTTTCGAGAAGTCGCGAAACTCTTTCGTGTACACAAGTGTAGTGGCGCAAGAAATGAAAGTTAATTAATTTGTTTAAATTGCATTTTAGGTTTATGCTGTTTTAAGGTTGAATTTAGAGAATTTCGCAAAATGACACAAACATTGTATATCATTGATCTTCTTATTTTCTTATTCAAATATCGATTGATGCAATTAATTTATCGCACGAGACTTTTGTAAACCTTTTTTCACATTTTCTTAACAATATGAACATGTTTTCAATTCACTTCAATGATCCAATATTAGATCGAATTTCGGTAGAAAATAAGAAAAAAAAATATGGATATATATTTTTTTTTTTTTGATTACTAATTCCTTGCAAATCGTCTTTTACACAACCCTTATTCTCTCAAGAAGGAGGGTTATCTCTATTCTACCCTTAAAACAAATTTGTCATGAACTTAAAACATTTTGGCTTCTTAATCCTCAAATTGGGGAATTACAAATTGATAATCAAGAATCTTGTAATACTTTCTTTCTATTATAATTATTATTATTTTTTTTTCAAAAAAAAAAAAAAAAAAAAACTTTCCCAAGCATTAAAATCACAATCACGAAAAACGCCAAAAAATTTTCAAAGAATCCTTAAACGTTTCAAGTTAATATATTTCTTCACTGCTAATTTGGTGGATTGATGACTAATGAAATTATTTACATGAAGCACAAGGCACAATGGTCATATTTCAAATCACATAACGAACCTCTTTTCTGCTTCCCGATAAGAGACTTCGCCACACCCCGTATCGTATTTATCACTTCCGTCATTATCGACTGGCACACAAACTTTGGAATGTCGATCCCCCTCGATTCCTCAATTTCTGTGGCTTAACATTTTTTTTTTTTTTTTTACAAGGGTGCCATCTAATGATAAAAAAAAGGAGATTAAACAAGGGATCAAATAAAGTTTCAATTTCGGTAAATTAAAGGTATGACATTTTTCAGCAGCGACATCTTGTAAATCTTACTAGATAAAAAACTCCGAAAGGAATGGGGTGAGTGCAGGAAAAAAAAAAAAAAAAAAGTAAAAAAAAAAATCTCTGAACGTTTTGTAACAAAAAAATTTTTTTCGGACACTTTTTCAACACTCCAATGAAATATTCTTTACCCGCTAATATTTTTGTAGAGTTTCAAATTAGTCATATGAAATCGTAAAGAAAAGGTTGAACAGGAATTAACAAAGACGAATGAATGCAAGCGCGTCATCACACTTACAAAGTAAAGTTCATTGAACAATTGAAAAAAAGTATAATTCTTGCCAAACAGGATTGAAAGATAGTTATAAAATACATGCCAATAATTAATCTAATTGAACGCAACCGCAAAATTTTATTTACTTTTTCCAAAAAATGTAATAAAATGACAAATAAAGTTTTAAAATTCCGAAAAAGTATTGATATGCATATATACCTTTTCGGAGTTTAGTCAAAACGCGTTTCTTAATATTACGCGATAAGAGGTTTATCACTCTTTAATCACAAATTATAAATTTACATTAATATTTATTTGGGTGATTGTGACTTAACCTGATGGAGAGATTACATGTTTGTGAGAATGTATGCGTGTATATTGTATGCGTGAGTGGATGGTATTATGAATAATCCCACACATCAAGAAATTTCTTTGTTTTCAAATAAAAAATTTTAAACTTGATCAATTTTTACATTATGCGCCATATATATATTCATATCTTTTTTATTTTGACAAATTAGCTTTTTCACAATGACTTAAAAAGGTTTATTTAAGATTACAAGTCAACTTTTGATTCTGATTAAAGACTTCGCGTGAATAGGAAGAGGGGTTAAAGTTTGTGTTTCAATTTTGTTTCATAAATTGTTAAACCGGATTTTTGGGTCCGTATATTTTTTCCTTTAAACAGTAATTAAACAAAAGTTTTTTTTTTTTTTTTTTTTTTGTGATTTAAAATGGAATAAAAACGTGTATAACGTGTACGATCAACAATATGGAATCAATTTCATTAAGGACATAACGATAATAATTGTGATGACAACATATAATTATTAATAATAATTTTTTTTTTCTTTGTATTAAAAAGTGTTCTTTGTTAAAGGAAATCAATCGTCATATGATTCATTTCTTTTTAGTTTGATCATCGTAATATGGTTCATTTATGCTGCGGAACAAACCTTAAAAAAATTTTTTTTTGTGTTTGAAAGAAAACAACATTTAACAAATGAGGACTCCCGTTTGTATGTAAAAAAGTAACAATTTTGGAAAAGTTAACAAATGAACAAAGTATGCAACTTTATTATTGTAATCTCATAGACGCTATTTTTGCATTTTTCGGATTTTCTAAAAGGAGTGATATAACAAGTGTTGACTCATTTGTTTTACGGTTAAATAAAGCTCCAAGTTCAGTTTTCATTTTGTTAATGAATTTTCCATTTACGTACTAAGCAAAATTTTGTCACTTCAATTTTATTTATGGAAAAATACCGTAGGTCTGGAAAAAAATGAAAAAAAATTTTTTGTCATTTTATCAGCTTATATTTCCTCCCCCATTTAAAAAGAAGCAAAATTTTATATCCTTCCAATTCCTGTATTCTTGTATTCTTGTATTCTTTTTTTTTTTTTGGTTTCGGTTTTGTTTGATGGAATTACCTAAACCAATTTTATCGTTATTGATTTAGACCCATTAGTATTAGCTTCATCTATATAAAAATATCCAACCACATTTTCAATTAAAAATTCTTTTATTCCATCCTTCCAAATTTTAAACAAACATAAAATATTTTTACAATAAATATCCATCTTCGTGTAAACTTACTGAAATAGACAAGAACTTTTCAAACCTAGGGACTGATTGACTCATCATTTGGGAATTTCTGGTAAAAAAAAAGTTTTTGATTTCCAAATTTGCATGTTTTTTATTATTAAAAAAAGATTAAAGAAAAAATATATACATGTAATAAGTAAAAAATAAATTATTTAACATCAAACAACAACAACAACAACAACAATAACTTTAATAATAATTATTATTATAATTATCGTTTGAATTGTTATTAAAATTTATAAATTTCATACCGATGAAACAAATTTTACAAGACCGAAACGTTGTGATTGTGACACAGTCGCAGGATTAAGGTTGATCGGTATAATAAATAAATAATTGAACATCTTTATTGGCAAATAAACCGGTGGCGATAACAAAAAAAAGGGAATCTAAATTTTCTTACCACCGCCAACATACACCATATTACATCAATTGATTCCTTTCCATAATTCCATAAAGGGAAATTCACAAAGCGTTTGATTGAAACAAATCACATACATAATTTACCCAAAGGAAATCATCACAAAAAATTCAATGCAATCCCAATTTTATTTCCCTTTTGCTTTTGATTCGATGCGTACGGTTTACTTATTTTGCTTATTTATTTATCATCATCACATAACCAGATCTCTAAAAAAAAAAAAAAAAAAAAGCCAAGAAGCAACTCAAAATCAAATCATGTTTGAGATCCCAATGCCTAAGCTCGATTCCCGTTAAAGATATTAACCTTATTAATGCTTATTTTAGGTAATAAAAAAAGAGAAAATGATAAATTACCTCAAAGGATCACGAAACTTTTAAAAAGAAGTTTTCGACGATCCGATGAATGGATTGTTTACCATTGGCGTACATTAATAAACATTAATAACTGTCAATCTTTTCGAGTCAACAAGTTGTAACGTGCGTAATGTGTATTGTTTCAAACAAGAAATAACATGACAAAGCAAAGTCTTTTTTCAAATTTTATCTCTTATCACATTCCTTCGAATTGCGCAACATTAAAAAAAAAAGGGGGCTGAATCACATACTGGATTTTGCCGAAAATACCTTTACGGTTTTCTTTTTTTTTAAAAAAAAAATGATGTTCTTTTGAGTAAAACAATAACGTTTTCTCGATTTAGTAATTGGATTAAATTGGCAGTCAAGCATTATCAACGTATTGTACATATGGTAAGTGAGATAAGATTTTTCGTGTGTTTTTCTTTCAACATGTGAACGTTAAAAGCACTTAAATCACTTTTACGAAAAATAAGGGAAGTGATCATTATGTTGCGTCTTTTGAGCGATGTATTTGCCACATCTTCTCGCTGGTCTGGTCAAAATTATCCAACATTTCACAAAAGAAATGGCATAAATCAAGACAATTTTTTGTGAAACCTATAAAGTCAAAAAGTGGACAAATCAGGTATGAAAAAAACAAGGCGAATTAAATAGTAACGATTCCAATTTTTTAAATTTTCCGCATGTGGGAGGAAACTCCCCCCAAAAAAAGTTAATTAATTTTAGTCATATTATAGTTGCCTGGCAAAACTCACTTTAGCAAAAAGGCAAAGTCGAAAACCCTATATTTCGACGGGTTTGTTTAATATTGACTTTTGACGGAATTTTATTATGATTTCAAGTTATGATTTCGATAAGATTTTATTATAGTTTTCCGTGTTTTGTCAGGCAACTATATTACCAAAAAAATCATTTTTTTTTTGTCTTTTAAAGTAAATTCATGCAGATCCATGCATGGCGCGCATAAAATCACTAATTCTTGCCAGAATTAAGTCCAAAAGCGCCCACGCAAGCTCTAGAGTGTCGGCGCAACTTTGGGCAAAGCTTAGACCCGGCTAAAGATTTAGGTGTTAGCCTAGCCCGTTTATTTTGTTTGCTTTATTGGTTATTGGATTATTGACCTTTTTAAACTAATGCTCGGGAATGGACCTCTGTTACCGGATTGCCGGATTGTCGCGATAATTGCGTAAGGAGGTAACGAGAGAAAATTTCTTTAAGTTCGTTTGATTGTAGCGAAGAAAAGAGACTTATTTCCAATTAAAAATCTTTTTTATTGTTTATTCATTCAAAGTTCGTATATTATTATAAAATTCTTTGTAATTGTTTATAGGCATTAATGATTATTCATAAACTATAAGTTTTTACATAAACAATCATTTTTTTTAACGGCCATAACTTGATGACCTTTAAAGCTGCCCGGAATTAAAAGAACAATCATATAATTACATCCAAATTCACGTGACTTTTTTCGTCCTCGAAAATAAAAAAAAAACTTTATAATATCGTATAGAATCAAAACTTGATATTTTAACCTTTCAAAAATTCGATTCACTTTCAAATAAACAGAATGAACTTTTTTATAAAGAAACATATTGAAAAGACCATAATTTTATATGTAAATACTTAAATACAAAAAATAATATCTATATATATATATTACAAGAAACTTATAAACCGTATTTGCGAAAAAAATAATTAATAATAGTATTCTTTCAGAAAGATAAGTAAATGTTTTCTTAACTAAATGGAAGTTTTTTCTCATAAAAAAATAAAAATAGTTGCACATGAAAAACGAATTACGAACGAACTAGATACGTCAGGTATTTTAAATAAAACGGAATATTAAATTATAATCCGACTATAACGAGTTAAAACTATAATATTAAATTAATATTATACTGATGATAAAAAGATCGTTAAAAAGAATTTACTCCAAAATCACGAGCGTTCTTATTTAATGTTATTAAAGTAAAAATAAAAAAAATAAATAAATAAAAAAGAATCTCCATTGAACGAAAAAAAAAGTTGAAAATGTACAAAGAAAAATATTTACAAAGAAAGAATATCGAAAGGAATATCTCTCCAATTATTTTTTTTTTTTAAAAAAAAAAAAAAATCATATAATAAAGTATATATGGAACCTTAGAAATATAAAATATTTGAAGGATGGAAAAACAAAAAGAAATCATAATGAAAATTATCGGGAGGGGAAAAAAAATCAATACGGTATCATGATGTAAAATGAATGATAAACAATAAAACTCACCAAAGGTGAAAAAAAAAAAATAAAACAAAAAACATATGTATTATAATTAAAATGATATTCAAGTACAGACTGACAACGAGAACTTCATTTATTTGTTAGCGATCTGTTCTCGTTTTTTTTTGCGCTTGTTTACTACTTTGGTTCTCTTCAGTTTCCACAAAAGCGGCAGGAGGAGTGTTTGAACTTGAAGTTGAGTTGTCGGAATCCTCGAAAACTTGTCTGGTACTGCTGCTACCACTACCGCTTCCGATGCTACTTCCATTGCTACTTCCGTTTCCACTGCCACTAACATTTTCTCGTTGAGATTGATCGTCACCGGCACTACTATCATCTTTGGCATACAAGTCTGCCAACGTGGTTGACGGGGTGCCGTTACTGTTACTTGATGGTGGGGTTACAAAAGTGCTACTGACATTTTGTCCGATGCTATTGTTCGTATATCCGAAAGGCGGCATAGATGGGTTGTAATGTGTATATGGAGGAATATAGCTGCTTGAGTGGGGGGGATAATTTGGATGATGTTGTTGATACCCATGATTAGAATATGAACTTGGAAGAAATTGATGTTTGGAATGTTGTCCATTCCCGTTTCCATTACTGCTTCCACTGCTTATATTTCCACTTCCGTTCTCATATCCAACGGAAGTTGACCGCGTACTAGAATAACCTGAAGGTGTCGCATTATCTGAATCTGGTGAGGGTTCGATATTTTGTCTCTTACGTGATTTACTTGAATCTCGAGCTGCAATGAAGAATTGAGCCTGATTTATGTGTGTTTTTTTTTTGTTAAAAGATATGTTTTTTTTGATACTTACAGTTTAATTCATATTTTTCTTTAAATTCTTTCAAGTATTCTTGGTATTTCTTCATAAAAAAAGGATATGAGAAACAAAAATATCAAAACCCTCCCCCCGCGATAGATCGGATCCAACTTACCTTCCAATAATCAGTTGTCTTATACACTGCCATGGCCGCTTGGTATTCCTCCTTTGCTTTGGCGGCTTCATTCTCGATCGCCTCTTTAACCTCGGGGCTGACAGTTTTCAAACGATCACCGACGATCTTTGCCATTTCGGGAAATGAAATATTCTGCCCTGCGTACTCTTCGCGAACTTTATGAGCGAACATGACATAAGCGGAAAGTGGCTTCACGGGGGCGTTCTTATCCCTTTTTGGGTGACGTTTATATTTACGCTTAGTACTTCCACCTTCCGTGGAATCTGGTGGATCCTGAGGATCATCGTCTCTTGTTGACCTGCTTCTTATTTGAGGGGATACAACGGTCGCTCCACTTGAATTTGAAGTTCCATTAACGTAAGGAATTTTTTGTGAAGCATTATGATCCGCGAGTGCTAATCGAATAACCAAAAACGAATACAAATAAAAATAAAAACGGAAAGATAAAAAAAAGAAATTATTTTTATTTTTTTTTTAAAAAAAAAACGGCTTAACTCCAAGGATCAAGAGATGATTACACGTGATACAATCCGGTAAAGATTAATGAAATTTCAAATAATCCAAACACATTGCATTTTTTATTACGCGTTTTTAACTTACCACAAGAGTCTTCTAATACCGTCCCATGTTGAATGTATAACGGCATATTTTGGGGAACTCCCTTCATTGAGGCGATTTCTCTTTGCAATCGCTATAAAATTTCGTGATCAATACAAAATGAAATTTAGATTGTAATCCATGAATCCATGATGAATCATATATTTGAATAATTAAATCATTACCGAGCAACGATAAGATATTTTATATTTACCCTTCGATGGCCTCTTTTGACGTCCATAGCTATCAGATCATATTCGGTGACATCAAGGAGCTAACCAAATATGGAAAAAGGGCAATTAATATGGTTATATTTAATTAAATATCATGACGTAATGGCCCAAATAAATTTCCGTATTTGGGGGCGGATATTAACATTAAGGGAATTGGCTTAAAAACCGGTTTTGTGTGTGAGACGAACAGAAAGCTACACTGCTGACATAATTCGGTACAAATGGTCCCTTATGCGGAACAATATGTAATGAAACATTTAGAACCATCTCGAATTTCCAAGAAACAAATACGAACATGTTCCGTGTTATAGGTGGCAAAACGACGTTTTGAACTTTTTACGATCTATCATTTGCTATATAGCATACTCACCTCCTCGAAAATTTCGGTTCTTTCGAATCTACACAAAACGAAGCCTTTTTTTTCTTTTTCTCTCGAATCAAAAACAAAAAAAGAGCTGATCAAGTTGATAACCTACCGACTGTAGCTGATCGAATCCTTCGGATATGAATCTGTCATAATACTGCGAAAGATTACATTTTCTCAGGAAGTCTCGAACCTGTGGAAAAGCCGTGACATTCGTCATAGTTGTTTGAATTGATTTTTCTTTTATTTTCGCGAAAGTAAATTGTAATTAAACCTATATACCGTGTTATAATAAATTGCCTGGGTTTCGATTACGTTGTGATAAAGTAGTTGTAAAATGATATGAAAATTTAGAATGAAAAAAGATTCGATTAGTGAATTGATTTCTTGAAAAGCATTAAATGAATTTTAAATTAAAAAAACTATTTGATTAGTGGGGAAAAAAAAACAAGTTTCATATAAATACCGTACAATATAAAATTATGAGCTGGTTCACAAATAAGAAAAAAAGAAGAAATTTAGTTTCTTCTATCGATCGTTAAACGATTGGTTTTGTTTTTTGGATCGGAGAATAAAAGGTGGAGTATTTTTTTTTTGTTGTATACAGTAAAGTAGGGGAAAAAAAAAATTATTTAATAATTGGTAGCAACCAAACGAGAATTGTTGAAAAATAAAAAGTCGTGAAGAATGGAATATGTTGGTTCTTTGTTATTAAGTGATATTAATATTAACATAATAAAAAATAATAAAAAAAAAAAAAACCATTATTTTTTTTTTTTTTTTTTTTTTTTTTTTTTTTTTTTTTTTAAAATAAATGAAAAAAAAAAAAAAAAAAAAATTGAATGAGAATCAATTAAATTAGTTACCCAAAAGTTTGCTTGTGAAAAAAAAAAAAAGGAACCCAACGGAAAACAGAGCCGAAAATGTTTTTTTTAAATATTAAGATCTTTTTTTTTTTCTATTGTAACATATTTGTTTTACAATAGTCTTCATATAAATAAATAAGTTTTTTTATACATAAATTAATAAACAAAATTTATATGGATAATAAGAAATTTATAGTACAAAATAATGCAAAAAAAAAATTTCATGAAAATCGAGAAAAACCTTGATTTGGAAGATTTGTTAAACAAGTGAAAAGGCGACATGTAAGCCAATCCGATTACTATTTAAGACAAGATTTGTATGTTTTTAATGAACGGTTAATATAAAAAAAAATAAATTTTCTTTTCTTTGACAATAGAATACAAATTAAAAATAAAAAAAATGGATCAGTCTAGACGCTTGAATAGATTAGTTGATTACCATTATTTACATAAATGCGAGAAATTTTTGCGTTCAAATAAAAAAAGAATCGACAGATTGCATCTTCGAAAACCGACTTTTCGATATTTACTAAACATGATGTGGTCAACCGGTAAAAAAGCTATTGCATTTACAGAGTTATGGGATGGAAAAAGAGAAAGGAGCTCGACGTTGTCAAACGTTTCGAGAAAAAACGAAATCAAAAAAAAAAAAATGAATTTGATAGCTATCGATAAGACATGCCAATACATATAAACATACAATATAAATAATAATATAATTTCATATAAAAAATTACAATAAAAAACTGATGGGTGTGACGATATCACAGGTCAGTACCTAGTAAAAAAGGATACCAATTATACGATTATATTTAAAGGAGATCATGATGTCATTAAGCACTACATTAGTCTGTAGAAGTAATTTTCGCCACCAATTTGTGTTTTTCCTTTTTGTTTCGGGCTGCACCCTCATCTCCTGTGTAAACATGAATATCATCCACAATGAAGTAACACGCAGAAAGCGGGTAGTCATGATCAAGAATTCCTATGTTTTTTACGATGAAATATCAGTTTCTTTTAGTCCTAAATAAATTTTCCCAAACATTTCACAATTATGGTAAAATTAAAGGCTCATAATTATTTTTATTTTTTTTCACAAACGTGAAACATGGGGAAAACACACAGTTTATCGAGTTGAGTAAAATTATGAAAGGTTATTAAGTGAAATGAATTTTAAGCGAAACGACCTTTTTCCCTCCTTCCCTCCACATATATAACTTACAGTAAAAATGAATTTTTTAATGATAATAATAATTAATAAATTTGCAAGGGACTAGAACAATTTAAGAAATTGGCACCAAACATTTGGAAGTGGTAATTTTCCAACAATCATGTGGAATTTTCATGAACTTTCTATAGATCAACAAGTTTTGTCGTACTTTGGGAGTCCACACGGTAATCAAAATCAGGTTTTATTCAGAATTTCCTAAGATCGAAAAAGTGGTAATTGATGCACAACCATTTATATGCTATTTTCCGATTTGCAAGTAAATTTCGATATTTTTGAAATTTTGATATGCAAGTGAAAATTTTACAAACAATGCAATTTTGTTTATATAAACCAACTTTACCATCAAAGTGCATAACTCGGTGCCCACTCGCGTGCCTGGGGAACTAGTCCCGGCGCAGCAAACTTATCTTTTTTGTTCTTAGTATTGTCCTTTAAAAGTAATCATATAAACAGGATATAACTGGTAATGTAATTTTGGTTAATCTTTGAAAAGATAACAAAATCTGGTTTTACGCCAAATTAGTAGTCGATGAAATCATAGATATTAATTAGTTAATTAAAATATTTTTAAATTATAATGACACTCGCACAAAAAGTTAAACCTGTTCATCCAGCAAGGTAATGGGAAAAAAATTGCCGCAGATATGACCCAAAAGGTTTGCAAGCAAATTTTTTGATTTGGGAATTTTTTTTTTTTTTTTTTTTTTTTTTTTCGAACTAAGATTTAGTTTCTTTGATTATCTTTGATTTTGCAAAAAAAAAAAAAAAAAAAAATTGTTTCACGTGAGTCGTCTAGCGTTCCATTGTCTCGAGATTAATCAAGATGACATTAGCACCGACAAAAAACAAATTCACAAAAAGCGGACTTTAACCTTAGGTCTTTTGCACTGTGCTGTTTTGGGGTTACTTCACTAAAATCATCGATTGATTATAATTATTGAGATTTATCTGATACAAGTATATAACGTTTGATCGCATGTCAAATTTATACTAGTTCACATTACGTGTTTACAAAATCAGCAACGTGCAGTTAAATTGCGTAATCTAGGAAAAATAATTTAATACACAACAAATATGACGTTGCACTGTCGTAATTAAAGCGACAATTTGTATTACAAAATTTTAATTTACGTGAGATGAACAAATAGCGCATTGACTTTAACCTAAAAACAAAGCTCATTATATCATATTACGTTCTTCATTGTCTCCAAACTTAATATCTCGCGCGCTCATCATTTGTTACCTTGGTACTTTCTATTAATAGAAACTCTCGGGGTGGGGTGCTACCATCTAATTCCGTTAATGCCGGCCAAATTATGATGGTAGCTCGAGCGGGCAAAGTCTCCTTGTGCCGGCCGAGGACATCTTGGACATCTTGATGCGTAGGTCCGCTTCTAATCTAGATCGCTCAAAAAAAAACACCCTTTTTTTTTTTTAAAAAAAAAAAAAAAAAAAAAAAAAAAAAAAGAGAGAGATCGGTTTCGATGATTATTTTTTTTTTCATCATCATATCGATTTGTATTAACAAAAGGAAAAGGCCCAAAGATAGAAGTGAAGCATGCTCATGCAGGTTCGACAATTTCGTTGTTTTTATGTCACAATATAAGAATTAATTTGTTTGAAACTTACGCGTTTCACGTATTAGCATATCACTTGTTTATCATTCGTTAACTCTGTAATTTACTCATTTTACACATTAAAAAATAAATAGATAAATAACGTTCAACGATATTGCAATAATGTTCGTAAAGGATCATTTTGACGCGAAACTAATCCCACGTACTGCTTGTTCCTCGTTTCTCTCTTTTTTTTTTCGAATTTATGTCCATCAATCTCATCAATGGAAGAAGGATTTGTAATGGGATTTCTTTTTCGCAGACCATAGCAAAAAAAAAAAGAAAATATAATAAAGTGAAATTTATTATCATGCCGTAATTTTCAATGATTTAAATCAGTGTTGGCCTTTGGCTGTTTGGCCGTGATTAATGGCCAAAATGGCCAAACAGCCAAACAGCCAAATCACCTAGGTATTAATAAATGGCCGCGGCCAAGATTTTTTAGCCATTTTTGCTGGCCAAAATGGCCAAATGGCCAATGGACAAACCTCGGCCAAACCCAACATTTATTTAAATGATTAACCAAAACAAACGAATTCCAAAACTAACGGCTAATAAATGATTGAAGCGCATATCCTTGATATTGATAATCACTATCATTTTGTTAAGAAAAAAATAATGATATCACGTTTATTATAATTTGATTAAAAAACACTTTTATTGATCTAAAATAGAATGGTGAGACGACCCAATTACATAATAATTATTCCGTTTTTTTTTAAAAAAATAGGAAATACCCCCGAATTTCAAATCTTTTAAATATAGCATTTAGCATGTCGATATAGCTGTTACGAAAATGAAATGCTTGCATTACAATTCATTTTGAGAAGCTTGCGGCGAGGCTCTTAATTATAAAACTCAAAACTAATGATAATAAGTAAGATGGTGACGGATCCTCATATACAGTGAAAGCTCGTTATAGTAAACTGTCGGTTCCGGCCACTTTTGTTCACAATAACGAGATTTTACTAATAGTTCACTATATCGAACGAAATTTATTATAAAAAAATGAACCGGGGAAAATAAAAAAGTTCACTATAATGAAAGTTTACTATGTGTTCACTATAACGGGATTCACTATAACGAGTTTTGACTGTAGTCATTTCCAAAGATACACAACACAGTATTGAAATTTAAGGGCAACTCCATGGTATGCCAAGTACCTATAAATGAGCCTTTAAAACAGTGCCTTTTTACTCCTATACAAATTTATTAAAGAGTACCGAATTTCGCTTAAATCAGAAAAGGAACCTATGGTTTCATCTTTTTCATTGAGTTTACTTAAGTTGTGACGATTTAGTAATATTTTCTATTGTTATCAGGAGCATTCAAATCGAATTTAATTGCAATAGAGAAACTGTCGGAAAAAAATCGATAAAAAGTTCCTAATTCAATTTCTTTATATAAGTTCACAGGTATTAGTTTTTTAGTTTCTCCCCAAATACTTTAATGTTGCCTGAAATAAATCAATCTAGTTAGTTGTCACATCCACATTTTTTTTGTACAAGGTCCGATAAATTAAAATATCATGTGTGATCAATTAAATTTAAAAAATTTCTAAAAATTTGAGCAACATTAACTTGGTTGAAACCTGAAAGAGTAAACAATGGAAAAACAAATATCTAAATAAATTAATTATATAAGGTTCAAATTAACAAATTTGAAGTGTTAATTAAATTATCAAATATGTAAAGTATGTATAAACAGTATAAACCTATAAAAGGATCGAATTTTCGAAAATTCGATTTACAATTTTAGCTAATCTCTTTTTTTTTTTAAAAAAAAAATTCTCTCTCTCTCTCTCTCTTTCTTTAAAAAAAAATCGATTAAAAATAAGATAAAAAATAAAAATAAAATAAAAATGGACGAAAACACCGTCACTTGGAATCAATTACTTCAACAAAGTCATAAAAAAAATCATAAAAGTATTGGTGGGTTTCTTTTTATTTCTTTTCTTTTGAACCTGGAAGATATATTCGGTAAAACAATTATCTAATTAATGCTTAAAAACTTCTTACTCTTATCTTTTTTTTTTTTTTTTTTTTATAATTACCATATCAGTTTATGTACAAATGACAAATCTTCGAAGGAATGGGGAACCTTCGTTACATAACATAAGATTTCATGATTTTGTTAAAGATGATTCAAGATATCTATTATTTTTAATGGCATTTAATGATAATCAGTTACATGGTGATGTTAAATCGAATCCTAATGCTCAACTATGCTGGTAGGTTTCATTTTATTATTTAATACCTTTATTCATTTCAAATACGTTGATTATTAAATTATTCTTAAAATGTTAAATAACAGGCAAATGCAAACGACTAAAGAGATTTATAATTTATCAGGACGATTTTATATTGTATCATCACCAAAAAAAATAACAAGATTTCCTCCACCAAAATCGAGTAATCCTGACATGCCGACTCAAGAATCTTGGGAAACTGTTAGAAGACAAGTTTGGTCAGCGTTATCATCACAAACTCGTGCAATGTTTACGTGGCCTCCATCGGGTGAGATACCAAAAAGTGGAAAAGCAGCATTCAAATGTCTTAAATTAGATTCAATGCTTGATGATCATATCGATTCCGATGGTTCTGATAGAGTTGATCATGAAGTTGCTTTTGACAATTTTTGTCTATTGATTTTCAAGGTGAATGAAGTTATAAGGTTTGAATATGGAAGTTTCCCTCCGAAAAGAACAGTAAGCATTTTTTTTTTTTTTTTTTTTAAAAAAAAAAAAAGTAAGGTTGTTATTAACAGGAATATATTATATATTTTAATATTAATTTCTTTATTTATAATAGCTTTATAGACTCGATGATGATTGTGAGTGGGTAGAAGAAGGAACAAATCCATGAATATTGAATTCATTGCAACAAAAATGGGTTCATTCTTTTTAATTTATTTAAACGATACCGCAGATGATGATGAGGAAGGCCTAGCTTTTATTTGGACAATTAACCCATCTTTATCACGTATCGCTTGCATTGATTTGATGTCGGGTGATAAAAGGGTTTTATTCTGTGTGCGAGAGGTTGATTTATTATAAATTAGATATATAAAAGGAAATAATAATACATATTATAGTTTATTATATTTACCCATTTAGTTTCATTTTCCAAAATTTTTGTACATTTTTGTATATTTTCTTTTGTGAGAAACCACTTTTCGATTAAACTTTCTTCATTATTGAATTTAAACCTTAAAGACTTCCATTCTATGTTATCAAGTTTATCAAGCAGAATTACAATGTTTGAAGAAGAAATTGAAAAGGTGTTTGATGAAAAGTTGGTAGATGGGTGAAGTATAGTGATCGTGAAATCATTTGAAGAAACTTCTCGAAGAATCGTCTGTCAATGAATCAAAATTTTTATTAAATAATTCAAAGGAATTAAGATTGATAAAGTTACAAAAACGTACCGATTCTGAATGAAATTCAACTTGATAAGACTTGCTCGTATCATTCGGAAATAAATCGTAAATTATTGTGATATATTTTGATTTTTGATGATAGCTGATATGATCCAAGTGATTTCGAAAATTATTTTGCATCATCCTAAAATGAAATTCAAACGGTTATAATTTTCATATACGGATTAACATATTTAGTTAAATTCCGATAATCAATAAAAATCTGTTACAAAAGCGCGTTCGTAATAATTTCATCATTTATTTGGTTTAAAATGTGAACATACTTTATTTTATTTTTTTTTTTCAAAAAAAAAAAAAAATGTCCAAAAACCCGAAAACGAAAGATTCTAAAGTCAAAATTGCGATAATTACCGGCGCGAATAGGTTAGTTTATATTATCATATAAATATAAATGATCCATTAATTAAACTAGATATTTTCACTTTAGTGGTGTAGGTTATGGAGTCGCACAAAGATTATTGGATCATTCGGTAAAAAATCCTGATGAACAATTCATGGTTGTTCTTGCCTGCCGAAATCAAGCACGAGCAACTACTGCACGAAATGATTTATTAAAAGAATTCCCGGAAGGTTTAGTTGAAATTGTACTTGTAGATGTGGCTTCGATTGAGTCCGTGTTTAAATGTTGTAAAGAAATTAAAGACAGGTAAGGTTTTTTCACACGAATGACTTTCACATTGCTATAAAGTTGATTTTTTAACCCGGTTTAAATTTTTGTATCAGATATAACCGAGTTGATCTGCTTTTTTGCAATGCTGGAATACTGTCCATTTCATATATGGATTGGAAGGTCCCCTTTAAACAACTTCTTTTTGATCCAGTTGCATTGTTTTCAAAAACAGATGTTATAGTTCAACCTGTGGGGAAACTTACTTCGGAAGGTTTAGGTAAAACGTTTGCTTGTAATTTCTTTGGGCATTATGTTATGGTAAATAGTCAATTATTACGTTTATGCTTACAATTTGGTAATGAAAACTAACTTGTGTGATTATTTTTTAGATTCGAGAGCTCGAAGATTTATTATCCCAAGCGAAAGATCCTCGCATTATTTGGACAGGTTCTTATACATCCACTAAAGAAAGTTTGAATATGGATGATTATCAATGCAATAAAGGGTAAGAATTCTTTTATCATTTTTACAAAAGAAAAATAAATAAAATTTGCTGAGATTTCTTTAATTTATTTAGAAACGTACCTTACGAATCATCCAAACGAATTATGGATATAATCAGCATTGGACTTAATTCTCGTTTAAATAAACAAAATATCTATAGTTTTGCAACTCATCCCGGGGTTGTTTCTACAAATATCGTACGACTTGGGTGGCTTACGAGTGGTTTAAAGAATATTGGACTTTATACGGTAAGCTTTTTTATTCAAAGTAATTGATGAATCAATAAATATCTATACATATAATCTTTATTCATTCACTAATTCGTGAAATCTTATAATAATAACAGGCACGAACTTTAGGAATGAGAGTTCAAACTATCACCAGTTGGAATGGATCATATGTCAATTATTACGTTGCAACTCAACCTATTGAATCTCTAGTTACTACTATAAAATATGGTGGTTATTGTAATCCTCTCGGTAAGGTTTACGTTGATAAAGATGTAGTTGAGGGATATGATGAAGCCGAAACCGAAGTTTTAATTACCAAATTAGAAACATTACTAGACAATTTTCGTGTCAAGTATAACTTCAAATAGTTCATAAATGATTGGAATAATTTATAATCTAATTTAATTTTTAATAAAATTTTCTTCAATTTTGTCGAATCTTTCTAAACGAATATTTTAAGCTCAAATAGAAATTCTCCATTTGGAAATCCAAAATTTTAAAAGTGCTTGTATAACCATTACTAACCCAAACATCCTTACATGTGGCTTGGCTCTATTTATTTCTATATTTAGTTATCCTAATAATTATGCACATGAACTGATATTCAAATATTCAAACTTTAATTTTTTTCATTTTCAAAAGATCTAAAAAAAACCAAAAAAAAAAAAAACCTAAAACGATATGGTAAGCTGTACTCAAAGAACAGAACGGTTTTTGAATGGAAGATACACGTGAGAGTAAGTTTCTCCTCAAAAAAAAAAAAAAGTATAATGAATTTTGTCGTTTTTTTTAGGCTAGTCCAAAAGAAGCTGAAACTGAAACGAACAATGAGGAAACTACTACTACTAATAATAATGGCAATGCTTCTGTTGACGCTTCTGGAGGAAGCATTTCTAATGATATAGCGAGTCAAAAACCCGAGTCTATGGATGTTGACGCTCCTTCAGAGTGGGAATCCCGAATTTCACGATCTCGCAGAATGGTTTACTATTATAATCATAGAATCAAGGAAAGTACTTGGGATCCTCCTGTAGGCGTTGATCCCAATACCATTAGAGGATATGCGAGTCAAAATATTCAAGAATTACAGAGTATTAACCCGTTGGAAGGTGGAGAGAGTCAAATTAGAGCTAGTCATTTATTGGTCAAACATGACAAGAGCAGGCGTCCTAGTTAATATATAATAATAATTCCGAATTCTTTGTTCATTTTTCTTCGGGATAATAATTCCTTCCCACCTTTCTATCTCTCTCTCCTCTTTTCATAATTCAACACTTTTAAGAAATTACCTCTTATTAATATCGAAAATGTCAGAAGAACATTTACCAAATATTTCAGTATTTTTATTAGAAGCACAAAATTTAGAGGAAAAGGCATTTTCAACAAAGTTTCGTCAAATTAAGCAGAGATTGAAAGGATACGCCTTTCCAATGAATCATCTAGCCCATTTAGTACAGTAACATCGAGTAGTTTAACTTCAATGAAACTTAATAGATATTCGTACCATTTGATCGTAATCGCGTTAAATTGCATAGTAAGAGAGGTGGGAATAAAACGGATTACATTGAAGCACCACAAAAATACAGCAACACAAGGTCCATTAGGAATGATAACCGAAAAATTTTTTAAAAACTTTTGGCGACACTCAACTTCGTGGAAGAAAGAAAGCACCACATTTCATCCCTATCGTACCCTCTAT
>CAJVPP010000182.1:0-41782 GCA_910592005.1 Funneliformis mosseae | reverse complement strand
TAAATAAAATAAAAATGTTAACTAAGTTAAAAATGCTAATGATGTTAATAACGTTGATCATTCGTCAATCTTTGTGATGCAGTAGGATTGACTTCATATAGTATCAATTTCCTTCTCTAAATTTGTAGCTTCTGCAAAATTTTCATAGGCTTCGTTAACTAAGTCTTTGAATTCCTGAGATTTAAGATTGTAAATCGTTCTGAAAGTTATTTTCTTAGTACATCCAATTTGTGCAATTTCCTGAGTTTTAAAAAGATAATAAGTCATTTTTGAGGCCTGCTGATAGTATAAAGTCATTAAGTTCCTAAATTGAGTTCATTCAGCTAGACTTGAAGTTTCTGTCTCCATTACTTGTTCAAGATAAAATGCATTAGCTAAGGCTAATACTCTATTTTTCAACCTAGTAGCTCGTAATAAAGCTCTATAAGTTATTTTGATTTTTTGGGCAGTTGAATCAGTCTCCATGTAAGGTGGGAGAATATTAGTATCTGCTAAAATATTAACAGTCATTAAATCATTCTTAACTTTTTGGAATAAAGTCGTCATATTGGAAAATTTTGGGAAAATTTTTAAAGGACTTCGATCCTTTATATAACAATCTGAGGTTTCCAATTTTGGCGATCATGATAAGACTTTAATAGATTTCCATTTACAGGCATACGTAGCACTCTTCCATCTATTTCTCTTATCTTATACGATTTATTCATTAAAACTTGATGGATATAGTAAGATCCTTTCCATTTGGGGTTTAGTTTGCCAGATCATTGCTTATCTTTAGCCGCATCATAATAAAGAACTTTATCTCCAATCTCAAATTAAAAAAGATGATCAATTTGTCTATCATGACGATTCTTTTGCTTTTGTTATGCTATTGCAATATGATTTCTTGCGATTTCTCTAGTTTGAGGTAATTGATCAACCAAATTTTGTAAATGTTTAGATAATGTGACATTTTGATCCTCAAGATCGTCCAGGGGTAATGTTACATTTCTCCTATGTATGAGATAGAAAGGAGATATTTTTGTGATAGAATGTTTGCTTGTATGATATGTAAACAAAGTTGGTGCAATTTGTAGATCCCAGTTATCTAGATCTTGTGCTATTTTTGCCAAAGATTCATACAAAGTATGATTAAAACATTCCACTAAACCATTTGTTTGAGGGTGGTAAGGTATCAATAGGAGATGTTTGATTTTGAACTTGTCTATCAATTCTTTGATCATTTGATTATTAAAATGAGTTCCTCTATCAGAAAGGATTTTTGCAAGACATCCATGATGACAGATTATGTATTTATAAATAAATAAGGCAACCTGTTTCGCAGTAGCTTCACAACAGCTTTAGCTTCAGGCCACTTAGTGAAATAATCGACAGTTACAATGATATGTTTATTTCTATTTGACATTATAGGTAAAGGTCTAACAAAGTCTATACCAATTTGGTAAAAAGGTGCTTAGACTGATATAGGATGTAGCTCTTTATGTTTCTTTGGTTTTTCTCTTCTTTGGCAACTATTGCAAGAACAAACATATTCTCTAATATTTTCATATAGTTGTAGCCAATAATATCGTTCTTTAATTTTATCAAATATTATATCTACTGCAAAATGTCCAGCAGTTGGATCATTATATATCATGTAAAGTACAGCTTCCATTTCATGTGATTGAATAACTCTAAAAAGCTTTTGTCAAACATATTTATACAAATAATTATTTTTAATTTCAAAATATCTCGATTGTTTAACTAATTTTTGTTGTTGAGTTGGTGTTAATTCGTCTGGTAAAGTTTTGTTTTGTAAATAATTAAAAAGATGATTATATTATGTTATATCCATAGTGAGCTGTTTATCACGCTGCAAACACTTTAGCTTTCACTCAAATAAATATATTTTAATAAATGTTGGGGTAGTTAGAAAATTAATAAGAGGATGGGGAAATAATATCTAACATTTTATAAAGTTGAGAGTATACATTTTCTTGTTAGACTAGAACTGGTTTTTCCCACCATACATCATTAACTAGACAACTTGGCTTCATATCAGGGTGAATTTTTCCTCTTTCATATCCTATAATACAATCATGAATAATTGTACCGTAAGGTAAATTCTTTTTGCACACCTTACTATAGGTATGAATATAATGATTCTCTATGTTACAAGCAAAGGTACATTAAGATCCTCCTTTGATAATAGGTTGGTTGGCTATGACTAACTTGATCTTAATATTTTCACAATATATTTCTTTCATTTTGTCCTTTAGGCTTTCATATCCAACTGCAGTGATTAAAGGTACATTGAAAAATTATTGAAATAGTTGTTCTCCAAACTATGTTTTGTCATTGTCTTTAGTAGAACCATGTTCAGAAGTGATATGCCATTCGTTCTCTGACTCTTCAGATTCAATAATAGTTACCATGTAAACTTCGTATGTATTATCATCATATTTTTGGTCAGTATTAATTCGAGAAAGGGCATCTGCATTAGTATTTAGTTTTCTAGGTCTATATTTTATTTTAAAATCATACTGTTAGAGTTTCATGATCCATCATGCTCTCCTTCCTTTAGGAATTTTTGATGTTTGTAACCATTTAAGAGCTGAATGATCGGTAATAATGGTAAAAGGTTGTGAGCTCAGATAATGGTAAAAATATCTTATAGTCCATATAACTGCAAGACATTCTTGATCAGTTATTCCATAGTTTTGCTCAGCTTTATTCATACTTTTGCTGGCATATGCTACTACAAAATCGAGTCCATTTCCTAATTTTTGAGAAAGAACAGCTCCTAAACCATTTCCAGAAGCATCAGTGTATAAAATAAATGGCTTATTAAAGTTTGGATATTGCAAGATAAGTGTAGTAATTAACTTTTCTTTTAAAATATCAAAAGCCTTTTGTTGAGCATCTGTCCAAGAGAATAGCTCTTTCTTTTTCAACAATTGAGTTAAAGGTTTGGCAATTTTTGAGAATTCTGGAATAAATTGTCGATAATATGAAAATAATCCTAATGCAGACCTTAAACTTATTAAGTCAACTGGAATAAGAAAGCTTTTAACTTTATCGATTTTTGCAGGGTCAGGTTGTAATCCATTCCTTCTAACTACATGTCCCAAATACATTATATTAGATAGACAAAAGTGACACTTTTTAAGCTTAATCATTAAATTCGCTTGTTTGATCGCTTGAAATACTTTTTTCAAGTGTTGGATATAATTCTCATAGGTTGTTGAGTAAATAATAATGTCATCTAAATAAACAGTAACGAATTCATACAAGAATTCTTAAAGAATATGGTTCATTAACCTCTGAAAGGTTGCTGGTGCATTCTTCAGTCCAAAGGGCATAACATTGAATTCGTATAGACCAAACTGAGAAAAGATTCGCTATGTATCAGTCAACTCATGCGTGAGTATTTTGGTTGATCTGTATGGAATATCCTTCTCTTCCATCTATTTAGACTTTACAGGTATAGATCAACTTGTCAAGAGATAATTGTTTGGGTTTTATGTTGTTATTGAAAGAAGTTGAACTAGGGTTGACTGTAGGTTTAGCACCTTTAGTCTTATTTGCAAATAATCTTAGATTATTAGGATCAAACATTGTGTCTTAATCATAAACAAAAGTTACTTTAAGGTATAATATAGGTGCTAAATAGTTTTTGAATTATGCTGGCTTAAATCTCTGATACAGGTTTTGAATTTATCTATCCTTTGGATTGGATCTTCTTTTTCTGCAGTTACGTAAGTCATGTTCTAGAATAGAACAATATATACATAAGTTAGTATCTGACGCAGTTCAGATAAGTTTTAATTGTCAAAATTGATCAGATCTCTATTTTTTACAACTTTTATATTCTCTTTATTGCAAAAGTGTATAAAGGCATATTGAGAGTTCCTATAATTAGATCTGGCTTTAGGGATCACCCAGATGGCTACATTCATAGCTTTCTAATTAGTTCTAATTCTTAGCCTGTTGTATCTTTTGGAAGATTAGTGAGTTTCAAGATGAATTGAAATCTAGCTCTAATTTTGTCATTAGTAAGAGAGTACACATATACTCTAACTATATCTTTTAAAATGAAGAGGCCTGCATGAATGTTAAAAAATGATAAATCTACCTCAGATGCATACGAGATAGTTGCTTGTTACTAAAGATTTGTCATCATCATAGAGCATTTGATAATCGTGCTGAATTAGGCAAATATTGATCAGATAATCTGTTCAGAAGTAGAAATGGAATCTCAAAAACCTTGATCAATAAATTCAGGTCAAACTTGAATGAGGCAGGTGTGATAAAGGTTTAAATGTGACCATTTTCATATTAGGAATTTTAGCAGCAATGGTACAGTTTGCATCCTCATACGTTGTAAATCCTAATCAGATAATTTTTAATGTTTTATTTTCAAGATCTTGTTTTACTGACGTACTAATGAATTATAGGTATTCTGCATCATTGAATAATTTACAAGCTTTATTAGTTTTTTCGTGAAAAAATTTATTAGAAAGGAAGGTTTTTGCAATGCAGTAAACATAAAAGGTAGTAGCATCTCTAACTCTTTCAAAAGTAATAGTATTTTTACTGATATCTTTATCATTTAGCATATTTTCAGATATATTAAAGACCTAATTTTCATCTATAGTGTTATTATCATCAAGAGTTATTATTTCACTATCCTTTGATTTTTGGATAGGCAAGGTGCTAGTAGTAAAGGTTTCTTGTATATTTTTATAGTCAAAAAACTAAGGGCCTTTGTCATGTTTAAAGGGTTATTTTGCTTCAGCTAGAATTGCCATAACTTATTGGTCAACATTCATATTGCCAGCTGATAAAATATTAGTAGTATTTACAACTTTTGAAAGTCCAGCTGGAGTTTCATCCATTTGGTTAGACCTGTCGGTCATAGTTTTTTTCTGTGAAGGTCTTCTTTATTTTTTTTGATGAGCTAGAATAGCTTCGCAAGTTGCAGTTATTTTTTTATGAAAAATTTTGATTTTTTTCTTTTCCTATTTTTGTGATTTTAGTAAGAGAAAGAAAAGTTTTATATGCAAAAATGATCTGCAAGGTTGCAAAAGAATGATCAATTTTGTGTTATATTAAAATGATTTGTAATAATGTTAGTTAAATTGGATTATTAAATAATCTACATATCTTATTTCCTAATTTTGGTAGTCTAATTTATTATGCAAATAAATCTTATTACATCATTCATTATTAATATCATTTAGTTCATTTATTTTATTTAAATTATTTTATTTATTTATATTATTTTATATATTTTATCTATTTTCTTTACTTTATTTAATTTATCATTATTAGTAAGAATTTTTATATAAATAGAAATAGATTATCAATATAAAAGAGCAGATCAAAGTCTTGTCTTGTAATAAATCTTTGATAAATAAATTATTTAGTACAGACGTGTCAACTGAAGCAGTATTAATTTTTTATTTGTTAAATAATTAATTACACATTTTACATCTCATTTATCTTATTTATTTCTATTTCTTTTATCTTGTATCTATTTTTTTAATCTTCTGTATGAAGAAAATTTTTTGTTAAACTTTGATATTGCAGATGATTTACCTACAATCTAAAAGAACTAGCATAACACTTAGTGCTTTCTGCCAGAATCATTTGTATCCCTACATGGTTAATTTGATCTATTAATACAAAAATAACAATTTCATAATCAATTACATACCTTAAGGTTAATTAATTTTGTATAATACTCTTTTAATTCTTCTTGTTTTATTTGCTATCCTAAATACTATGTTGCAAGTATCTTTTAATTCATTAAATTTTAGTATTGGTTTTCTATTAAATACTCTGTATTAACCTTTACTTTAAATATCAAAAAGTAATTAAAATAGTTAATAAATAGTATGTAACTGACTCTATTTTAAGAAGAATTAAAATTTTAATTTATTAGATATACATAAAACTCAGATTCTTACATAAATATGATAGAACATATATAACGCATTAATCTTAACCAATGGTTTTTAGCATGACCCTTTGAAGTTTTATACTAAATAAGTAAAACAGCTCAATCTATAAATACTTAAATAACCACTTCTTTATTTATTATACCATCTATTTCAACTCGTTCTAATATACCTGACCCATTGGATGGAAAAGATTTCAACCTCAACTTATTATTTCAACTTTAAGCAAATATGGCTATTTAACAAGACATTCAAAATCTTACTATAGCAGTTCAAGAATTAACAGAATTGTTTACTTTACAAGAACAATTAGCAGAAAATAATAGTATTTTTCAGCTAATTAATAACTTGTAAGCCAATTCTAATGCAATAAATGGTAACCCTCAATAAAGAGAGATATGTGTTCTTAACTTGCCTTACTTTTATAAAAGCAATTAAGATCCTATCAAATGGCTTGAGAAGTTTACATGTGCCTGTAATGCAAATAGTATTAATGATAACAGAAAACTTGAAGTTATTCCAGTCTACTTAAAAAACTCAGCATCCACTTGGTGGACTGTTAACCAAGCTTTAAACAATAGAAACAATAACTATATTGTTGTATAAACAGGAAATAACAATAATACTGACTTTATCTAAAACTTTTCTGTTGCTTTCAGGTTTCAAACATTAATGGAAATCTGGAATACTGAATTGGAAAGATGTCGATAACAACCTGATGAATCTGTGAATGACTATGCTTGTGCTTTATTAAAATTATATTAAGAGTAAAAATACAAGCCTTTTAATATCCTAATATAATAAAAGTTAGACAACTTGTTAGTAGATTAGTAACTATATTGCACTTGTTGGTAAAACCTTTCAATGATCAAACTTGAAATGATGCACTAATTGAACCAAATAATATGAGTTTACTTATAAGGATACCAGTGTAGTTAAGGCATATATGAATAAATATGTTAACCTATCAGAAAATACAGAATAGCTCAATGTTTTGAATGCTACCATTGCTAATCTGTCTTAGTAAATACAAAAAATAAATGTTGAAGAAAGGAAATACAATTCAGATTATTAATAAAACAATTATTAGCAACAAAATTATCAACAACAAAACAATTAGCAAAACAATAATCAATAGAATCAACTTTCATTAAATAATCAATCAGAATCTATTGTATGCTTTAATTATGAATCCTAGACATATTTGACGAACTTGTCTAATAAGAGTAGTAAATAATTTAAATAATCTAATTAATAATATAGTTATCAACAATCTGCCATTGCAAAATAACTTGAATCCAGTAAATACTATTATAGCAATTATAGCTAATAATATTTCTGCAAATAATAATATCAACTAAAATAATAATATCATGAATGTACAGTAAGCTATGTAATTGTTAACTCAGCTGTTAGAATAAGAAAATGACAATAACCAAAATTAGCATTTAAACTAAATGATATAAAACTATTTAAAAGTTCCTCAAACCTTTCTATCTTTGAAATTTATGCCAACAAGAGAAGTTAAGCTAATGATAATAAGGAAGGATTAATTAGAGAAATAGAATAAAAACAAAAGACCTAGCAAAGAAAAGAGCTCAACAAAAACCAAAAGTGAAAAAGAAATCTCCAGCACAACCACTTATTATTAACATAATAAACCCTTATACTGTACAAAACCTTTTTGACTGACCTGTCAATATTTCTATTGAATAATTAATTGCAACTAATTCTAAGTTTATCCAAAGTGTAATGAGATCATTAAGGAAGCTAATTACTCATAAACCTAATAAAATAAAAGGATTAGCTACTCAGAAAAATAATAATCAAAAAGAAAATACAACTGCAGGATCTTCAGAAGCTAAATATATAGACGTGGAAGCTGAAGAAATAGCTGGAGAAAATTAGAAATATCTTGCATCTCAGGAGATGCATAATGTTACAAATCATAAGTCAACCGTTTTGTACTGTTAAGCAACAATTAATAATAAGGAGTTTGCTTTGATAGTTGACTCTAGTTCTTCAGGATACATTATTTCTTTACAATTCTTAAGATGATTAAGAAGAGAAGTAGACAAAGCGTCTGGCATAGTTATGGTAAATATCAATGGTGAATGTTAAAAGTCAGTTGGTATAGCACTTGATTTATCTTTACAAATAATAGGACAAATACTTATGATGCAATAGTTAGTAATAACTGGTTGGAAAAGACTCATACTGAAATAAGTTATAGAAGTAAATTCATGATGATTCACTGAAAAGGAAAAGAAATATATGTTCAATTGAACACAGAACTTTGTCATGACAATATATTGAGAAAACAAGAGATAATAATGAGAAGTCTAAAGTAAATGAAACTGATGAAGAGTATAAAATAGAAGAAGAAGAACAGGATGAATTATTTTGCTACTCTGAAAAAATCCCAAAAGAAGAAGTGAACTAAATTTACTCTAAGCTAAAAGAAAATGTAAAAAAAAAGGCAATACCAAAAAAATCATATTATCAATATAAGGAACTTGACAGAAGAAGCTACCATACTGATGAACTTACAAATAAGCAACTGGAAAATTTTAAAGATTTTATGAAGTAATATAAAGATCTTTTCATTTGAAAGGAAAATCAGTTTGAAAAACCTCTGCGATAAAATATAACATTAATATAAATGATGTCTCTTCAATTAAGCAAAGATTTTACAGGACCTCATTTCAAAACCAGAAATTTATCAAACAGGAATTTTAAAAGTTATAAAGCTCAGGATTGATTCAATTATTTAAAAATCAATGGATATCTCCAGTAATTGTTGTGAAAAAGAAAAATGGCAAAAAGTGTTTATATGTATATTACAGAAAGCTAAATAGTATGACTAAAAAGGATAATTACCTACTCTTAAGGACTGATAATATGCTGAATACATTAACAGATTTTCAATGATTTACATTCTTAGACTTGTTAAGTGGACTCAGACAAGTAGAAATAGAAGAAAAAGATCAGAAGAAATCTACCTTTATTACAAGATTTGAAACTTTTAAGTTTACCGTTGTGATGGGCAAAATTTTAGATAGATTTAATTGGTAAAATATGAAGTCAATTTTATTGCCATGTAGATCTTTTATGAAGATCATTTTGTTCATTTTATTGCCATTGATCAATTATGTAAATTCTTAGATATCAATTTTATTGCTTTTGATAATCATGTAGATCATAAATGTCCATTTAGTTACTTGCAGAACTGGTAATTTTATTGACACGGTAATTTTATTGCCTAGTGAAATGGCAACTTTATTTTCTTTGAATATTTTTAGTTAATATATTTAATTATTTAATATGTATAAATATCTTTGTATTTTTATTAAGTTTTATTACCTTTCTAGCAAAGATAACTGACGAGATATTAATCTTTTAGGTACTAAACTTATTTATTATATTAATAAAGAAGTATAATTAACCAAGTATAAAACTTATCCTTCACAAATCCTTTAAAACTGTTATATATTATCTGTGATCCTTTGCATTCATGCAATCCCTTTTGTTATTTAACTTATTATATAATATTGTATTGATTTGCTATATTGACTTGAAGTCTCTAAAGTATAATCTCTGAAATATCTTTAAGTTATCTTTGTGTTTATCTTGTGTTTATCTCATGTGTTTATTATTGAGAATAATTCTTTGACATTATTGTGAATCCTCACCTGTGATTTCTTAAGTAATTGTCTTAGTTTATTTACCCCTTTGAGATTTTATTTGAAGTTATAAAACCCAACATAATACTGTTATGCTCTTTAATTTATGCAATACTTCTGTAATTTTTTTAAGATTAATGGATACAGTTTTGAGAATATCCTTTGGTAAAATAAAGTGATATACGTGAATGATATTAATATTAGATCTAAAATGTTTAATAAATACTTTCTTTACTTAGAACAAGTTTTTTTATGTTTATAATAATCAGGATTAAAACTAAATTCTAAAAAATACTTTTTCTTTGAAAAGAAACTTCCTATCTTAAAATATATAATTAGATGTGAAGGCATACAAACTGATCCTAAAAAAGTTGTTACAATTAGAGAATTTCCCATTCCAAAGGACTTAACCCAATTGAGAGGATTCATTACACTTGTTTCATACTATAGAAAATTTATTAAAAGATTCTTCACCATTGTCAAACCTCTAAATAGGCTTCTCAAAAAGAATGTTTCTTATTATTAGACAACTGATCAACAGAAAGCCTTTGAAAACTTAAAGGATTATTTAATCTTCTCCCAATATTGATATATTCTGATCTTAATAAACTATACATTCTATGCATCAATACTTCTACCTATGCTTTTAGAGCTATTCTATCCCAAAAAGAAGATGATAAAAAGGAACATGTAATAGCTTATACTAGTAAAACCCTTAATAAATATGAATAAAATTATTTGATTACTGAATTGGAATGTTTTGCTGTAATTTGATTTATTAAATACTTTCACCATTATTTTGTATAGACGAAAATTTGTTGTAGTGACTGATTATACTACATTAGTATATCTCAAAATATAAAACACCCAGTTAAAAACTTAGACATTAACTTATGACTTTAAACAGATATAATATAGAAATACTTAATCACCCAAGAAAATCACATATAAATATAGATACATTAAGTCAAATATAATACTAAAGACTTATTTTATTTTACAATAATTAGGATAAAAACTTTAGCAGACATCTTTTTCTGATAATGTCTTTTTGATTTTAATGGAAATAATAGATTCAGATATATATTTTGGTTTATTTCAATACTTAATGGAACTTTCTATACCAATATATTTTAACAATAAATAACAAGCGGTATTGAAATATAAAATATAATATTTTATTGTAATCAATGATCAATTATACAAGCGAAATAAACAGGAACTACAATGCCTTCTCAAAATAGTTTGCAAACATAAAGTTAATAACATTCTATATAATTTATATAAGAATCCTTTAGCTGAACACTTTGTTTTTTAAAAGACCTATAAGAAAGTAAAAATTAGATATTACTGGTCTCAAATATATAAGAATATATAATAATATGTTTAAATATGTAATGTCTGCTAACAACAAGGTAAAAATAAGCAAATGAAATCCTTACATTCTATTAAAGTTAGATAACATTTTGATAAAATTGAATAGACATTGTTAGATCCCTACCTAAAATGAAAAGAGGAAATAAATACATAGTTATTATGATGGAATACTTAATGAAATAATTAAAAGCATAAGCGATATCAGATGTGAAAGCAAAGTCAGTTGTTTCTTTTTTATGAGAATATTATTTGCAGACATGATTACCCTAAGGAACTTCTTACTGATAATGATACACATTTTGTAAATTAAATGTTAAATTCTTTGTGAATAAGTTAGGAGTAAAGCATAAATTATCAACTGCATACTATTCATAAATAAATGGATTTGTTAAACGTTTTAATTGAATATTATGTAAAACATTAGCCAAGTTTGCAAATGACAATAATGATGATTAAGATACATTTATTCCTTTAGCCTTTTTGCATATAGGACTAAGTAATATGAAATAACACGACATAAACCTTTTATTTAATTTATAAAAGAAATGTTACATTACTAATTGAATTTCAGGTGGAAATATAAAATATATAATTGTCATCTAATGATATATAAAATGATTTACTACAAAGAGCATAATAAATAACTGGATGAATGAAGGATGATATCAAGGAGATACAAAATAGAATAACAATGGCACAGTAAAAATAAAGAAATTCTATGATAAAAATCTGCAATTAAGTTAATTAAGTTACAAATTTGAAGTAGGACAGTTAGTACTAAAGTATGAAACTAAGATCAAAGGAAAAAGAAAATTGGATGATCATTGAACTAGATCTTATTACATCTATATAGATTTAGTAAATAGAGTTTACAAATTAAGGACAATGAATAGGAAAATTTTAAAAGTACCAATTAATGACGTATGGCTGAAACCTTATTATCAATAATCCTTATCTGAACTAATAGTGATAATTAAATAATAAAATTAGATATAAAAGATTGCTAAAAAATCTCTTTTAACAAGTCAATGAAAAATGAATACTTTCAACATCTTCTTTATAAATAATACTCTTTACCAACTCTTTTTAGATAATCTTAAACAAACTGAATCAGTTAATTCATTATTATGCCTTCTACCTTATATTGATGAAATGGACACAAAAGAAAATTCTATTTAATTACCAGAGTAATGTTCAGAGCTAAGTAAATTAATAATCATATTTCTTTCTTAATTAATGCTTTTTACTTAGACCAATTATTAGAGATAATGGAAAATATCACTATATGAGCAATATATGTCAAGAAATTAACATAACATTACTATTGAATCTCAGTCTATATTTATTATCTTTATAAAATTTTAGAAATATTACAAATTGTTAAATCATGAAACCTGACTTTTAACTTAATCCTAAGGGTAACAAAAATACAATTTAATGAACTTATTAATAAAGCTTTGAATATGTTTGTATAAACATAAAATCTCAAAGAAGCGTAATATTACACCTAAAAATGATATGCAAAAATGATTTTTTTTTCTAATAATGTGCGATGGTTTAAGATCTGCTAGAAGAATACTTATTAACTAAGTAAATATTACCTTCAAAGTGACTCTTTAAGGTCTCTGATCCTCATTTAAGAGGTATGGCAACTTAGTACTAAAAGCACATCTTTGATAGTTTACTATCTAGTATAGACCACCTGTAATAGCTATACCCACAGTCATAGGCTTACTAAACTATTAGGTACTATCATTTGTAGGATAGAGGATGCACATCAACCATAGAGCTTATCATACTCTATTTTACTAATCTAATTTATAGGATTTTATCCTATTGATGATTACTAAGACCATGAAATCAGATTCTTTACATAGATAATAGTATTTGTATTTATAATATTAAATTTACCTAAAAATTAAACTCAGCCTCTACCCCTAGTGATAGTTGAATTAGATGATGCTGCAGTATTCGATGCAGTCTATTATCACCATAGCTACCTGTAGGTGATACTCAATCTACTAATTACTGGTTAATCATTTTCTTACTTGTGTAAGAGCCTTTGAATTTGAAGATGTGAGACAGTATCCAATATGTAAAAATGATTTTTTTTTATAAGTGCAGCATTTTGCATGATCTTTATTAATATTTATGATTTTACAAGAAAAACAAAATAAAACAAAAAATACAAAAATATCTATAAATTAATCTAGCAAACTAAACTACTTTATCAATACCAACTTTGCATTTTACTGAACTAAACTATACATCAGAAGAGAAAAGAAAACTAATCTAAACTAAAATATAAATATCAAACATTCAGAAGAAAGAGCATAGTTACTGCCAGATCAGAAATTTAACCAGTGAGTACTATAAACAATTGCTGCTGTGAAGGAAGTAGAATTATATAAGGGTACTTGTATAGAGCAAGGGAAATCAGATGATACCCAAGCTACATTGAAATTATCTTTTATATTGTTAGAGGTTTTTCATATTTGTAGTAATTCACATCTTTCTAATTATATCTTATGGACTAAGCAGAATATGTTATCAAATAGGGATGATATAAGACCAAGGGTGAGTTGTTTGTTGTTTGTGATATTATTAATTGATGAAGTGAGTGATGAAAAAATGATCCCTTTAATAAGTCTATGAATTGCAATCCCATATTGAGGATTATTCTACATACAAAATATGTGTATCGTTATTGGATCTATTGAGTTCTTTTAGTTGAGACATGAATGATTGTTTATACTCAAGGATAATATTAATAAGAGAGTTATATTGTTAAAATAAGTCTAAATGTGATTAAAGAATTCAATTGCATTATTACAACAAAAACAGTTATTAGAAATATAAGTTTGTGAATATCAAGCATTCATGATCGTTAAGGTGAGAAGTAATTGTAAGATCAATTTGAGTTTGAATTGCTTCCTTTTACATGTATCAAATGACGTCACCCTAGTATTTTCTGAGTCATTGAGAATATAAAAAAGAGTTTGCCAATCAATGTGGTAGTTGCTGTATTTAACAAGTTAGAGAAAAGTTAAAATGTTTTAGCTCAAGAGACTTATTGCAGGTATTTAATAAATAAACGAGGTGGAATAATGATTAGTATGTTATTATAATACATAAAATATTTAGGACTTAAGTGATTGTTGTTGAAGTATAAGGGAGCACTAAAAAGTTGCTTTGCTAGTGTATCTACTTTGTTGTTAAATTGATCTGATCCATGAGCTTTAACTTTTGTGAGTGTTTACGTAATTTTGTGAGTTATAATAAATTGTATCAAAATCATTTAAATATGAAAATATGGAATTTTGAAAGTAGGATTTAGAGAAGGAGATTTCTCACATATTGCGATGATCTTGTGATATGATGTAATTGCAGCTTATGAATCAATACAGATTTTAATGTTGAAATGTGGTGGTGCAGTATATGTTACAGCAAGGATAGCAATAATTTCTATTAATATTGATAAGGAGATGTTAAAGTTGATAAGGTGACTTCACAAACATTAGATGAGAAAGGCTATATCACCACCTCTCGTGAGATTTGTGAAAAACTTTAAATGTTGAACAATATGTTTTAGGTAGTTGAATAGCATAAAAACTATGACATTGTTATTGTTTGTAAGGTATAAAAGCTGAATGATCAAAAAGATTACATCTAGTACAAGGGATAATAGGTGTTTGAATATAAACAGATTGGTTTAGCAGGTAATATTGTGTATATATGACTGTATTGTCAATTTTGACTACTTTACCTATGATGAATGTCATATATTAATTAGATCAAATGACAACTAAAAGTTGGATTGGTTGGTAATGCATTAAATTAGTAGATTAAGCAGATGCTTTGATGATTAATACATGCAAAGAATAATTATTAGATAAGAGTCTATTTGAATTATTGATTAGAAGCTGTGATTCTAATTGTTTGAACTATTTAGCACTATGGAATACTGAATTGTACACCATATTTAGATCAAATGCTGTGACTAGGTTGATACCATCTATAGTGGTGAGTTGATCGATATATAAAATTGAAAGTGATTGCACTTTCAATATGTTTTGCTGATATATCTTGAGAGGAAGAAATTGTAATATTGGGAGTGAGCCTCTGTCTAATTATTTTAGGTTATAGTCTTTGTTTAAACAATATTGAAATTTGAACCCAATCTGCTTAGCAGCTGATAAGAAGCCTGACCACTAATCTTTAAGGGCTTAATCTTTATGTAAGGCTAGTCAGTTAAGAGAGATGATGGTAACCATTCCAAAAGTTGAAGTTGTAAAATGTGTAACTGTGAGGTCAAACCAAGAAGTGAAATATCATTGATCATCTTTAATAGATCAGATAATTTAGCTTGTATCTGTTTATCATATAGGTGTATTAGACTGTAACCAAAGGTTGAGTGAATAACTGAAGCAGATATAAATCTTGAAAGTCCTAGTTTCTTTTTGAAAAAATTCTGTAGGAAGTCATAAGAGTATCACAAAGTAAACGAGAAATGAACATAAATTTTATTTTGTATAGTATGCGAGGGATGATAACTGTATTAAAAATTGCAACCATGTGTTTAGCAGTAAGCTTTTTCTTGTTAAAAACATTCTTTGTCTTAGTAAACTCATCAAAAATTTGTTTTGTAATAAATTGTTTATTATTAAACAAAGATACTCAGACTTCTAAATATCTAGTGAATTTCTTGTGATATAGTAATGAAAGTCAGATATCCTTATCATTGAAGTTAAAGTTAATGGGAGAGGAATCTTTGTCATTAATCATGAGAACTAACTTGTTCCAATTGATTCGAATACTGTTAAGTGTATAAAAGTAGTCTGCTATACTCATGATATTTAAAAGATCAGTTCTGAAATCTGCTAATCAGAGTATGTCATCTATATATGTCAAGGCTAGAGCATGATTTGAAAAACTTTATGTATTGTGCTTTGTGATATCTGTTCTCCAGTAAACGTATTGCATATAGCTGTGTGTTAAATTTTGTATAAAGTAAAGAATAAGTTGTAGTATATACACTATAAGATAGGAGATATAATTTCATCTTAGTTAATATTTGAGAGGACTAAATAAGTATCAGAATTACCATGCGCAGTAAATACTTGATTAAAATGAGAAAGAAAGATTGAAATCAAGAATTTTATAAATACTTCTAGAATGTGAAGGTGGTCAAGAGCTCTAATTAATATAGTGATATTAACATAATTGTATGCTTTTGATATGTCTTAAAATAAGATCCAAAGATTATTGTGATAGAATGAAGCATCATAGTTTATGTTATCGAAGATGTATATTAGTTTAAAAGTGCTTCTGCAAGACAAACTAGCAAAGTTGTTTCCTTTAAGAATATTGTTAATGGACAAGACGTTCAAAGTTGACTATTGATTAGCTTTATGAGAGCTTTACATAGGCATTTGAGAAGTGTAATAGGATGTGTGTTAGTTAAATTATATTTTCAAAGTTTTGGTTTAGGTATTGGATATATAAAAGCTAGATTCCATCTACTAGGTACTAAATTGAGTAATAAACATTTGCAAATGATGATTCAGAAATATTTTGATACAATGATATATAAAAATGATCTGCAAGGTTGCAAAAGGATGATCAATTTTGTATTATATTAAAATGATTTGTAATACTGTAGCTAAATTGGATAATTAAATGATCTACATGTTTTATTTTCCAATTTTAGTAGTTTAATTTATTATGCAAATAAATCTTATTACATCATTTATTATTAATATCATTTAATTTATTTATTTTATTTAAACTATTTTATTCATTTATATTATTTTATATATTTTATCTATTTTCTTTACTTTATTTAGTTTATTATTATTAGTGAGTATTTTATATAAATAGGAGTAGTTTATCAATGTAAAAGAGCATCAAAGTCTTATCTTATAATAAATCTTTTGATAAATAAATTGTATAGTACAGATGTGCTAATAGAAGCAGTACTAGTCTTTTGTTTGTTAAATAATTAATTGCACGCATTACACCCTACTTATCTCATTTATTTCTATTTCTTTTATCTTGTATATATATTTTTAATCTTCGTGTGAAGGAAACCTTCTGCTAAACTGTGATATTACAGGTAATTTATCTGCGATTTAAAAGAACTGGCATAATAATATTGTAAAAATATTGTAAAAATAATTTATAAAATGCTTTTTATTGTATTTAAAATTTTTTATTATTATAATTCATTTATAAGCTGATTTTCTAATTGATTTAATTTTTAATTTATATAAATTATATAAAATGAACTTAGTAATATTAATAATTATTAATATAATTTAATTAGATAAGAATTATTATATAATTGTATTTGTAAAATAATAAAAAAAAATTTTAAATGATTAAGATTTTTTCTATAAAAAAATATTCTTGAAAAAAAATGAAAATTGATCTTATTATATAATTATATCTATATCTTATACTTAAAATACTATTCTATTTTAAATTTCATACTATATTTAAACCTATATTCTATATCTTAATCTTAAATCTTAAATTTATTTAATTTTAATTATAATATATTTTTAAGTATATTTATCATTATAAAAATAAAATAATAATCTTTTTATCAATAAACTAAATATTATTAAATTATAATTATTAATTATAACAAAATTGTTTGATAAATTTTAGTTTAAGAAATATAAATAAGATTAAGATTTTATTCATATTTATATAATATAGGTAATAAGTATATTTTATTCAAATTTTACAAAAAAAAATCTTTAAAAAGTTTATATTTAAAAGTTAATATCCAAATAAATTAAAATTGTAAATCCTTATCAAGTTGATAAATAATAAAATTAAAATAAAAAAATGGAATTATTATTTTTAAAAGCTAATTAGTTCATCAAAAACTGATATTTTTACAAATTCTGTATAAGAAAATGCACTTTTATACTACAAATCGGCTTGCATAAATTATTTATTTTTCTTTCAAATCTTAATATTAAAATTTTATTTTACACATACTTCCTATTTATTATACATTATATACATATGGATATTCTTTATAATTGCTTATATCTTTTGTGTAATCAAAATATTGATTTATAATTTTGATGATATTATAATATTTGTTTGCATTTATTCACACTTTCTAACTATAATCATTGCTTAATTTAGCAATATTATTGTGTGTTAATAATGCTTAGTTACAAAATTTGTTTATATCAGACTTTTAAAATGATAGTTATATTACAACTATACTTGTCTATAATCAAGCTAAATATATGAGAAAAGAATCTGTTGAAATTCTTAATTAATATTACTTTATGAAATTATTGAAGGTTTAAGCATTATTTTTTAAAAAATTTTGGTAAAAATCCTAAAGATTTTTTCAAATTTCAAAATTTGTATTACTAGAAAAAGTTTCTATTATTCTTCTTTTAAAACAAGAAAACTTGAAAAGGAAGAATCTAAGATTTAGAATTATGGTTTATTTTATTAGAAATAGAAAATTTTTTCATGTTTTACATATAAGATAGTTTTGATCCCTTCAAATATTTTGGATTAATAAAGTAACTAACTATTATTTTTATTAAGTTCTTTTGGTGATTTATATGAATTGACTTCTTTTATTAGATATCTTAGTTTTATCTCATTTAACATTTGGATCTATTCTAATTGGTAAAATAGAAAAGACAGGTTAATTGACAAAGATAAAGTTTCAGAAAAAAAAATTATTTTATAACAATTTTGTGCAGAAATTAATAATGATCGTGAGTTCAAAATATTATCATTAATAATTGTGATCTACATCATGCATTTTTACCATCATGTGGGTGTTATTTCAAAATTTCACAAAGTTTTTTTTTCCCACATTGTTTTTTTAAAAACTTAGCTTTTATCGTTATATTAACCAAAATTATAACGCTAAAAATGCATGATTTTACTTTTTATTTATCGTTTGTGGATAAAATTGTAGTAAATTAGGAATACTAAAACATATTTTAAAAGAACAAAGTGGGCTTATTTAACGAAAGGTGAGTTTTTTAACTTCTTAGTATTTATTTCATTGTAAGGTGAACGAATAGTAATATGCAGGGTGTGCGGCCTCCAAGCCGTGTATGATAATGCTGACAGTCTCCTAAATCGGGTAGTGAAGATTCGTATTACCATGCTTGCAAAAACTGAGAAACACCTGTCTTGAGTGACCTCCTCTCCCTTAGCGAATACTAAATTAGTAAAAAACCCTATTGTTTTACTTCAGGTTTAGGACGGACGGTTCCATTATCATGATGATTACTCCTTTTTCGATCTATTGTGTCTAACTGGAATTTATTGCAATCAATAACCTCAAATCAAAAATCAAAAATCTATAGTTATGATTTTTCTGAAAAAATTATATTTAATATTATGAAATTAAAAAATTATTTTCCGCAAGCCTTCCGTAAAATTATTATGAAAATTAAACATCGTTGATTTTTGGAATGAATAATCAAAGCATTATAAACTGGTTTTTTTAAACAGTAATTAAATAAATATAAAAAAAAACCGCTTTTATAAATAATATTATTTATTTGAAATTAAAATATTACTCTTTTTTATTTAATGAATTAGTATATGAATAATAAACTTGATGAATAATAAACTTGACAGGAAAAATTTTTATAGTTAATTATTTTTTAATTTATTTTTTTATAACAAAGAAATAGTGATGGTTATATTTAACATTAATAATATATTATACACACAAATATAATCAAAAAAAAAAAAATAAAATAAAAAAATAATAATAATGGTCGGTTAATATAAAAAAAAAATCTTATTCTTAAAAATTATAAAAACATCAACAAAATTAACCTAACAATAATGAACGCAACTTAAGTTTTTCATTTGCTCTTTCATTAACATTAGAAGCATTTTGACCTAATCTTAGATCTAAGACAAGATCTATATTTGTTTTAAGAATATTTTTACAATGTTCTTTCAATTGATTGGCTTTGTAATCTTTTGAAAATCCTAAAGTTTTACACACATTATTGATACCGATGAACTTGCTATTTATAATAGTATTTTCCACAGCATTTTTTAGTGGTTCAACGTCATATATATCAGTTGCTTTCAACAGACTCTCAAAAAAGTCTAAATAATAAGTTTCATAACTTTCAAGATTTGATTTAAAGTCTGATTGTTTTTGTAAAACAGATTCTATTGCATCTTCGAAAGATTGTCCATGTAACCATTGAAGTAATACCCAAAACGCATCTGGTTGAATACCAACTATTGTAACCTCGATTTCGCTCCCATTTGATTCATTAAATTCACCTTCAAACATTTTTTCAAAGTACTCTTTTGAAGCAGCTATTGGAAAAAGAGGTTAGACAAAGATTAATGAGGAAACTTTACGCAATATCAAAGTTCATACCTGAAAGCACGTATCTATTGGCTCTAAACGTTTTATCTCCAACAATAAAAGTGACATCATGATATCTATCAGAATTGCCCATAAACCTTTCCAGTAGACGATCAACCAGCACTTTTTGTTGATCATGTTTAATTATATTTACTGGTAGGCTACTGGATAAAAACTTTTTTGCACCGCAAACCTTTAACAAATTTTCGTAATCCTCCAAAAATTCATTAATTTTTAACATTCCTTGAATATCATGTGATAAACCAAATACAAGCTCCTTTCCTTCTACCCACTTTGTCTTATCAAATGGTTCATCTCCATTTAGTAATATTTTCTTAGGATTCTTGGGATTTTTAATCTTCAATTTAATCAGAACTTCTTCATTTAGAGCACGTTCATTCATTGTCTTATAAATATTTTTGATTATACTCTTTGTTTCCTTAAAACTACTTCTCATAAGTTCTATATTGTCAACGACGTAAAACCAATGTTCCATAACATTTTCGGTAGAAGGAATTCCAATTTCTGGATGATGTTGATTGAATATGGTAAATTTGGTGGGATCAATGATTTCATCAAATAATGGGCACTGAGTCCAACATAATTTCTTATACTTGCGGGAACAAAGTGCTCCAAGAGTCTCAAACCCTGAAGTTTCTTTATGATTCCTATAAAATTGTGTAAAATTCCTTTCTGATGGGACGAACTTTATTTCTAGAATTCTCTTCCATTGGTCGGGGTTAAAATTTAATGTGTCAATATGTTCATACAAATATCGTACCAAGTAATTTGCTCGATCTTTAACCACACCTGAAGGTAATTCGTCACATTCAATCTGTGATTTAACTTCTTCTGCGCATTCAATAAATATTTGTTCATTCACTTGACGCTTAAGACCAATCCTTCCAAGAGCTTCTAAACAAACACGATTTTGCAATTCTATTGGTAAAAATTTGTCGTCATTTGTAAAAATCTTGGGGAATAGGGGTTCGTTCCTGTCATACAACTCATCAGCTCTTACAAAATCACTAAGTGATTTATTAGGTATCACTTTTTTGTTTCTAAAATATCGTTCAATTTCCGGATTTTCTAAAGTTAAGACATTCTGTAAGAAAGGGATGTAATTTGGAGAATCTTCAGGTGTTGGATAAATTACTTCTTTTAATAGATGGTCTCTGACATACACCAATTCATTTATTTGATTGGCACCCAATTTGGTAAGTGCATTGAAATCAGAATCATGATTACATTTGTAGAAATCGGTCGTATTTTGAAATGCAAAAAATGGAAGCTTATATGGAAGAAGGATTCCAGATGTGGCGTCAATGAGCTCTTCAGAAGAATGTGTCGGCCATATTGGTAAAGACCTTAGAATTTCCATAAAATTTTGCTGGTGTTGCACATGTTCTGTTAAGTTAGAAGAATATGAGTATATAATTATACGGAAGTTTATGACAACGTTCTTTACATTTCACTTGCCTATTAAAGATTCCAGTTCCCTTTTAATAAATGTTCTAAACGTGTCATAATTTTCAGTTGATAGTTCACTATTTTCAAACAATTCTATCATATTCAAATCAAACAAAGAACACGTATTTTTCAAAGCATTTAGTATATTTATAGAAGTGCATTTTACAATACACTTTCTAAGATCTGCATTGGCACCTTCCGGAAGTTTCAATTCTGTAAAGCGTACTTTTAACTTTACTAATATTGGAAATAAAGTGTGTCCATTTTCAGGTATATATAAGAGTGGATTCTCTGGATCAGGTCGAACGAGCACATTAGGAGGTTCAACCATTGATAACAGAGGAAAATTGGAAAACCTGTCAAAATCCAAATCTTCTACGTTTTTAAATATTGTCCAAATTTTTTCATACCAATTATTATATGGTATTGATTCTCCTTGGGGATCCCATTCCAATTCTTCTGACATTGGTATTTCACTTTCTAATAGCTCTAAAATACCGGTAATATCTAACTTTTTAATATGTGTAATTTCAGAAAAATCATTAAACTCTTCACCATCAAAAATTTCCAATAGTTTTTCTGGTATATCATGAGAGATAAATCTTGATGCACTTGATGGAAATAACTCCATACATTCTTGATTCCCAATATAAAGGGCATTACCAAACTTTCCAATAGAACCATCACTCAACGGAACTAATTGTAGTCCATTAAGAAGTCTATATGTGTTTTTATCTTTATCTTTAAGAATAAAATTAAGCAATTCGAACAATGATTCGTGTGATTGGTTCTTATTGTCAACATCGTTTCGACCCCCGTGCTCGTATTTGGCTCTTTGTAATTCTTCACAAACTAATTTTCCATTAAGAATTGTGTACTTGAAATTAATATTTTTCGATTCTGTTTTAGCTTCATCAAGATGTTTAAGTTTACTCTTTTCAAGTATCACTACTGAAACTCCTAATTTGCCTAATATATTTGCAATAGTTTTTGTATTGTCATTTTCCTCAAGAAATTTGGCTGTTTGTAATGAGAAAAATTGTCCACCTTTAGCTTTAGTCCAGAAAAATTTTTGTTTACAAAGACCCAACTTGACAATAACATTTAATCCATAATCTTTGTATAAGTTCGTATAATCCTTTATCGGCCAAAGTAAATGCGGAACGAAATTTTGTCTATCTCTCCTAAATCTAGCTTCTTCAATTCTCACAACAGCTTCAAGTAGTTTAACATGCAAATCCGGCAAGACATTATACAAAATATATCGATTCCATTTTGAATCATCGCAATCAGCATTAATAAAATCATTTCCCGACTGTAAAATATTGCTTCTTGAACTGGATAACGAAAAGCTACCATTTAAATGAACATTCAAACGCGTAGATACCGATAGAGATAAATAAGAAAAAAATTCGCCATCGAGATCAGGAAACTGTCATGCATAATTCATAATCCCCTTAATATATTATATAAACGATAAAATAATAATAATAATAACAAAAGAAACTTTACCGTTTCAAATTTTGGTTCACCAAAAACTATTTCCTCAGATTTAGAAAGCAACATAGCAACTCCACCTCTTGGCTTTATTAAATGTACAAAATAAGAATTAGAAACATTATTACAAATTTTAAATTTCAATAAATTATAACTATTATATTTACCTTGAGACCATTTTCCTCCGAAATTTGTTTAATTTCCTTTTTCATCTTAATCTTTTCATGCCCTCCTGTACATAAAATCCATGTTTCTGAAACTTTTCTGTTTTGCAAAACTATTTCATTAGTTAATTGATATGTTTGCATTTTATCAATTACACTTTTACGAATTTTGCGATCAGGATCTGAAATATCAATTTTTACTTCCCATATTCTATTCATATTTTGATTTTTCATGTGATAAAAACTACATGATTCTATATTCCTTAAAAAGAGCATCTCCTTGTTACCCTGGACTTCACTAAATATTTGCAAGATTTTTCTGATATCTACGGCTTTCTTTGAAATCTCACTTTTTCTCGCCGAATTAAATGTCCTAAGTGGAAGTCTAAACAGTGTTCCTTTAAACTCCTTTGAAAGATCACAACCTTCTATCGCCTCGTAAGGATAGCATTGATCTGGAAAACATCCCTTAAATTCCTTTTCGATAAAATTAATTCTAGTACCTCTACGCCTTCTGGGTGGGTATCCTTGTGCTGGAAGAAATTTTGCATTTGGATCTAAAAATGCAATATACTTTCCACTCACAATACTCGGTAAATCTGTAATGTGGAAGGCACAATTGAAACCTGTTCCGAATCTTCCAATTGTATTCTCATCATTGGATTTTGATCCCTTTCCAAGTTTAATCAAAGCCCGAAAGTCTTTGTCAGTAAATTCAACATCATTATATATCCATAACGCGGGACCTTGCATATCAACCATATCTTGCGATAATAAAGATTTTTTAGAAGTATTATCATAATGAATTGGTCTTTCATCCACTATTATCGAAAATCGCTTTGCTTTTGCATCATCTGCATTCTACATTAAAGGGATCATAATATATATTCTTCAGATTTAAGTATTATAAAAAAAAATAACAAGATTCATTACTTACTTGAAGAAATTCCTTAAACAACTGAGTTATTGAATATTCCTAATGATGTCAAGACGGTTTATAAATATTAATAGATGATATAATTAAATAAAAAAGCATTAAAAATTAAATGATTACCTTGATAAGACCTTGTATTCTAGTAGTCAATGATTCTTCCTGCTCATATATGTCCCAATCATCATCTCCAGCTTCAATACCTAGTAATTGAAGAAGTAAAGAATTTAGGTAAAATGTGAAAAAAAATATTAAATCTCAGAATTATAAGATACGATAGTTACCATATATTTTTCCTGTTAAAGTTCCTATCTCCAATCCTTCGGCAATATCCCGAGTCACCAGATGATGAGTAATATTGTAATTACTTCTCTCATTTTCATCAATTTTATCACCTAAATCATCAAATTGAATTTCATCTAATTTCACAAGTTTATGTTGAGTAGTTGGAATTAATAATCCGTCCAATATTTCTGGATCTTTTCTATCTCGTTTATTATCCTTTTGTTTCCTGGAAATTTGTTCAAGAATTTGAATGACCCTTTTTATCTCGTCTATCAATAAAACTCTGTCTTTGTTTCCCTCCACGGTACTTTTAATAATCAAAATCAAGTCCTTAACTCCAATTTCGTCTCGAACTCCCATAGCTTTAAAAAAAGACATATATTTGCTTGTATATTCTATAGGAAGCTCAACTATTAAAGAATCCTTGTCCTTAAATTCACTCAAAAGACGAAAGACAACCTTATCAGCCGAATAAAATTTGTTTAATTTACTTCCGCACAAAATCCACGGTTGCTTTTCCAAATATTTTTTCATATATCCAAATTCATTATTAATGTTATTTGTTTCAAAAATTTTTTTGCTCATATGTTTATAAATCTCGTCACAAACAGTTGTTAACTCCTCTGGCGGTTGTTTTCTCGCCAAGCTCACACAACAAAATTTCAATTGTTCTAAAACCAAATTAACACTGGGATAAGTATTCCACCCTATTCTCTTCGAAAACTCGCGATTTTTAACAGAATAATCCAGAATTGGTGCAACAAAGCAAACTAGATTTTTGTCTCTTTTGGGATAGCAATCTTGAGGTTTTGAAAAGATTTCGTTTTGAGATTTATCAACAGTAGGGATCCATTTTTCATTTAAAATTACATACATTAAGTGATCATTTATGATAAGCTGACCCCACTTGTCATCAAGATATTTCAAAAGTTTAAGCGCTTGCTGACGAATTAAAGTTTCATTGACGTTGGAACTTCGTGCTACAATATTTTTGATCCGAGAAATTATATCATCGGGAGAAAGTATAATTTTTAGTCCCAATGATTTCAAATTCGAAAAGAACTTTCCAGATCCATATTTGCCAGCTGGAAAGAATTTTTCGTTCTCAAAAAACAGATCAACCACCGACTTTTCTTCGGGATTGAATAGTTCTACTGGTTTCGCTAATTTAAAGTTATTAGGCAATTGTTGTTGTTGTGACATTTGAAGTGTACCGGTGGGTACAAAGGGAATATTTCCGAAAAAGTCTCTTAACTCTGAATGATGATAAAGCAAATTTGGCAATTTATCAAACAGTTTGTCAATTACACTATCTCTGTCTCCTTGTTGTTGTGATCCGAGAAATGGCATTACATAATTTCGCCAATAGTTATATGATTCTAATCGAGGAACTTTGATAATGTATTCCAGTAAATAGCATAAATTCTGTGAACTTGCATTTAGAAATCTTCCTCTATTACTCGGATAAATAATTTTACCATATGAATTTTCTTCATTTTTGGGAAGAAGGAACCAATTTGCATTCCCGGATAATAATGAAATTGGGGAATTTTGATCAACTACGGTAAAAATCGGAAGATGTTTTATAACCTCAATAAGTTCCGGCGCTAGATTATTTGTAAGACGTAAATAATTGGACAAATGATCAATAAGTATTGATGCTTCACGAGGTTGTAAATCATGTTCCAAATTCCTTGGATATGAAGCTGCTGCACGGAAGGAACTTAGAACCGACACAATATCTTTGGGTTTAATTATGTATGAAGATACTCTAATAAACAACAAATAAAATAAAATGAACAAAAAGAACAGATATTTAATAACAATCATATAAAATTGGATAAAAATTCATGAAATAATTACCCATCCCGTTCGACAACTTTGTCAAATTGTTTGTTCACAAAAACGGCACCAAATTTTTCGAAAATAGAAATTAAGGACGATGGTTGATGATAAAAAATTCTTTGAGGAGTTTTTAGCCTTCTAAGAGTAGATCGACTCGTTGGAATTAAATGAACGTTTTCAAATTCTTTCAAATCCCATCGCCTATAACTTAGGTTATCCCATAATTTATAAATCCATTCATTATGATTTATCTCTTCAGATTTTACATTTTTTGAATTCAGTGTGAATCTAATCATATCGGCAACGGCAAATTCGTCCAAGATTTTAATGTTTAAAATCCATCCATCTTTTGCTAATTTGTACAAACGGTCATACAATTCGTAGCTAATTGACATGTCAATGAATTTGTTCAATTGATCGTTGAAGACATTAAATTCATCTCTATCAATACTATTTATATTATAAGGAACAATATATACAAGAGAATTGCTGGATTGCGACAACTTTCCAAATGTACCATCCGCGAGTGGAATCATTCTAAAATCTACTAATTCGTCAAACTTTTCGTCCCTTAATAAATATCCAAATAATTTCAGGACTTCTTCTCTTGCTAAGGTGCTTTGCCATCTACCAGGATTATGTTTTAAATAGTCACGAAGAATAGCAGGAGCGAAAATTTTACGGGAAGTTTTATGTTTGGATTTTTTCAAGCCTTTAGTTATAGCAAAAGGTGCTGAAATAATAGGAAATCCAACGCTTCCAACTGTAGATAAATCAATAGTCATATTATCATTCAAATAGCCATTGGCGAGTGATAACCAATGAAATTCGGATGCTTGAAATGAGGATGCATCGTATGAATCTGCTGAGATTCCAGATACTTTTCCAATGGCATTATTTAATGAGGAGGGTCCTCTAAATACACGATCCTTAATGCTAAGATGTTCTATAACATTCTGCAATAGATCCTTGCAAAAATGATTCATGGTACCTGATGTATCTCCTTTGTCTTTTGGCCAGAATTTATATAGATGATCTGACGAAATATTAGGAACTTTACGTGGGAGTTCACGAAGGAATTTTACCCAAGCTTTGGGTAAGACTTTTTCAAATAAATATTGATTCCATGAAACCTTCAGGCGTGCTATTGCATCGGACGCCTATAGTTTTAGTAATCAATAATTAACATATATTCCTTTTTTTACCGTTTAACAATCAATATAAAAGATAAAAATGGATTAATTACCAAGTCTTCGTTATCTGCGGGCGCCCATAGAGAACGTCGATTAGTACTAACCTGTTATAAAAAAAATTTAAAAAATTTAATTGAGTATTTAGAGTTACAGTATAATACAACAATAGATAAATTTCAATAAGTTATTACCGCGAAATATCCATGCACGGAAACAAGGAAGGGCATAGAAATGGGAAGTGGTAAAAAGCAAAATAATCTTCCAGTTGCATCCAAATTATTTAACGGAACGGCTAATCCAACGTTAGGGATAAACTTGTGCTCCCCTATACTTTTCGAGAAATTTTTTTGATAATACTTTTCAGCTTCAAGCAAATCATCAAGATAGTTCAAAATTAACCATGGGTCGCTATCCCCCTTCTCATTTCCTCTTTTACGACGGAATGATGCAACATAAGAGGATTCTAATTGTTTAATATCGTTACGTTTCCCCGAAATTAATGAATCCATCATTGTTACAATGTTTTTAACAATCAAACGACGTTGTTCTCGAACTTGAACAGCATTTTCCAATCGAATTTCATATAGTAAATCAGGTTTAGTAGCACCTTTCTTTAATTCATAAAAAGTAATTTTCTCAACATATTTTAAAAACAACAAGCAATTAATACTTTCGTTTTCGTAAAATTTATGAAACATCTCCAAGACTTCTTTAGGTTTATAAATTTTTTTATAAATTTCCGAATCTTGAGAATCCTTTTCAGTACGTAGAGGATAACGAAACATAGTGCCATCAAACCTATTAAATGAATTTTCACACGAGATTCCCAAGGATGGAATTTTAAAAGGAGCAAGTTGATCAGGGAAATCTTGGACCATATTATCTTCGACAATGTCGTATATCTCTCCACCATCAAAATACCATTCATGTGGATCAAGAATAACGTATGTATCACCGGTAATGAAGGATGGAGAATCGGTAACATGATAAATTGAATTGAAACCGACACCCATTACTACATTTGTTATTAAATATAGGTAAAAAAAAAAAAAAATAAAATAAAATAAAAGGAGACATTAGAATGCAAATAATGTAAATTTCTGCGCAATGTCTTCATGGTGAAACTTACCTCCAATTTTATCAAATTGGTCGCGTTTTTCGCTATTTGCCAAATTTAACAAAGATGTGAAATCTCTCTCTTCAAAAATGGTATTATTTATCGCCAATAAAGCTGGACCCTGATATCTATCAAGTTTCAAGTCGGAATTATGATAATTATCTTCAATCGGCTCTAATAAGCTTTCTGATGGATAAGTATTATGATCCAGGATGAAAATTTGTTCAGTGCTCTTGGAATCATCAGAATTTTGAAGAATTTCACGAAGAACTTGTGGACCATCAGGATATTCAACAAGAATTTTATTCAATCTATTAGTATAACGTTCTGACGGTTTAAATTTCCTTCCTCGAGTTCTAACCATCTTTACGATAAGTAATTATTACAGTTATGTTAAGTTTCTCAGTAAAGAATTAAGAAAGAAGAATTGGGATTTGAGAAAAAAAGAATAACCGACTTGAAACGTTTTATTTATAAAATTTTAAAATATGTCACGCAAACGTTATTGTTATCCATGATTAACAATTTGATTAAAACTTTTACTTTTAATAAGAGTACAAAACAGTAATGAACGATGGAATAAATAATCCGAAATATTTTGGGGTTGTGTAATATTATAAAATAATGACATCGAGTTAGTTTAATTTTTTATTTGGTTATTGTTTCTGAAAAAGGATATTATAAATATTATGAATAGAAAATTTCCTATTTAGTCGAACAAGAGTACGGAAATAATTATGCGGATTAGATCTTTATGGTTGATTGCTATGTTACACCTGACTCGTTGATCCCAATAAAGAAAGATAAGAAAACAAATAACGGAAAAGGTAAATCAAAAAAAGATTTCATTTATTAATGAATACATATTCGAACGAGTACACAAAGAGATGAAACAAATCTTATGAATGTTTTGCACTTGTGTGCTTTGTTTAGAAATATTAGGAAATATGTAAAGTAGATTGTCTTTTGTTGATTTATTTTATCTTTTAAACATATGATGCAGGGGATAATAAAAAAAAATAATTCGAATCCTTGTATTCTTTCCAAAAAGAAATACAAATCTCAAAAGTCATCTTCTGTATTTAAAAATATTAACTTACAATATAAATTTTATTTTCAATTTTTGATTGTTAAATGTATATAGTTTTTAATTTCGAAACTGGCATTTAGATTTATTTCAAAATGCTTGGGCGCCATACGTATTTGTATGTGAATAAAACCAAGTTTTGGATTTTTTTTTTTATAATAAGGAGTAATATCCAAGAATTCAACCTTTGCTTTTTTAAAAAGGTATAGCAACGCGAAGTACACTACAAAGTTGATTAATAATTTATGAATCGTATTTGAATTTGAATTTTTTTTTTAAATAGTAATGTTCTTTGTTAATCCGCGCGCAACATGCAACGCATGACAATATAATGGTTAAAATGCTTAATTACTTATTTATTTACGAATAAAGCGAACTTTTTTACATAAATTGAAAATCTATCGTTTTAAATTAAATAACAAAAAAAAAGAATGGTAAAACATGATTAAATAATTTTTTTTTTTTTAAGGTTTTGGTCTAATCTTAACGAACAATTCGGGACAAACGGTTAAAGCTGTTGACAAGGTTTTTAAAGGAGATTTCGTGTCTACCAAATCAAATTCATACTTTCTATACAATAAAGCCATCAAACAAATCAATTCAATCATTGCCAACTTTCTTCCCGGACAGATTCTTAAACCTCCACCAAACATGATAAAAGAATATTTCTTTGGTTCGAAACCTTTAACCATCCATCTATCAGGATTAAATTTTTCAGGTTCTTCCCAATAATCATTATGTTTGTGAATAGAAACAGCATTCACATGAAACATCGTGCCAGCCGGCCAATTATACCCCGCTATTTCGTCAGGTTCTTGACTATATCTCGCCATCATGTTGGAAACCGGAAGAACGCGATCAACTTCTTTTACTATCGCTTCACAGTATTTGAGTTTATGAAAATCATCTTCGGTGATTGGACGATCCTTGTCACCTTGGAATATTTCATCAATTTCTTTTAGCATTTTCTTCTTCACATCCGGATTGTGTTCGATATGATAGAGAATGAATGAAATCATATTTGCGGTCTATGAAATGAATTAAGATAAATGTTTGAGCAACATTTTAAAAAATCGATTAATCATAAAAAAATTTGAAATTTTTACTCACTGTGTCAGTTCCACCAAGAAATCCGTCGAGCAAAATACCACGAATTTCAGTATCATTCATAGGTCTCATGACTTCACCTTCGACAGTTTTAATTTGATTAACATTCCGAGGAGTATTCGCAGTGATCACCGAGGTCAACATATCATGTGATAAAGGTTGGTCCAATGGTGTATTTTCAATTTCCTGTCTGCGCCTCTTAATAATGATGTCCAACCTTTGATAGATAAATTCGGCGTTTTTAAGTAAGTCATCCGAGATTCGCTTCATATATGGGGAGTAATGTCGTATGAAAGAAGGAACGAAGATAAATGTTGATAAACCTAAAATATGCTCGCGAAATGCTCGAACGAATTTATCGGAATCATCAACTATCGCTTGTGGGTGTAAGGATTTTTCATCACTTTGAGTGTTAAAATATGCGGCCATTGTATAAGATCTTTCACCAGTTGTCAAAGCGATGATCATATCATTTGTATATCGACTCAACCAAGCAGAAAAATCCATTTTATTCTTCTCCCCTTTAATAATTTCTTCCTTGAGGTATAACTTGTTCCAAAAACTTGACAATTCTTCGAAAAGTTTATTCGTCCAATCGATAGCCTCTTTGGTAAATTTCGGTGCAAAAATGGCTTGAGTAAAAAATTGACGATTATATCTCCATGATTTCAAATCATGATTTGCAAATAAACCTTTTCCCATCATTCCTAATTCATCTAACCCTTGAGTGTAAGGAAATCTCATCATGTATTGACTTTTTGTTGAAGGCATCAAAAGTTTTTCGACGTATTCCGGTTTACTGAGAACTATACGTCGAGTTCCCAAGTGAAATTCGAAAATGTCACCATGCTTCTTTTGATAATGTACGAAAAATGTCTTGAAATTTCCGCGATGAATAAGCATGAATTGAGGTAGGTTCCCGATTACTGGGAATGGGAATGGACCAGGTAAAGGATTAACTCGAGTAAAATACTTGTAATAATACTGCGTCACGTAGATCGCCAGGATGATACCTATCAATGAGAGGTAATCATGAATTAAAAAATCTACTAATAAATGATGAAGAGACATGTTTGGAAAAGGAATTCTTTCTTTTTTTTTGAATTTTAATCGAATAATTCTTATAGTGTTTAAAGTGATGTTCAACTTGTGTGAAAACCCAGGATATTTATATTAAAAAGTGATGATGTAAATATCGGCTTAATTTATCCGTTCGGACGGTAACACTGCATAGGTTAAATTTCGTACCGGAAATCTGAATGAAATTAAGCGGTGGCGTACATGGAATTATCTCAATGAAATTAAAAAATTTCGGTTAAAATTTTTGCTGAAAATCATTGTTATAATTGCGGGCACTTAATATACCCACGCTTGGGAAAGGCATTTGGGGAATTTAAATATCATTTGAATTCTTCAACTGAGAGCTTATCAGATTGTAAGTATAATAAAACGTGACAATTATTGTTATTGTTTTACTGTGGAAAAAAAATAAAAATAATTGGTATTAAAGCAATGTATGCCATAAAAATAAGTAAAAATCAATCTTTTGAAAAAAAAAATAACCCTAATTTGATTGGTGGAATAAATAGAAGCAGATATATTTTCTCTTGCGTAACAGTTAGTTTTTCGTTTTGTTGTTGGTGAACATTCTATATGGTAAGTTTGGCTAAAGGGAAACAACATTTTAACGTAAAACGTAACACGCGAAATGCTAAATTCATCCTTTGGTTGTTAATATAAAAATTAATCATGTGTAAATTTCCATTTTTAAGAAAATTTCGCTGCAAATTTAATTATTTTTGTATCACGTCAAAAAAGAAACAATGATTCAAGAGATACTTCAATATTGATGATTAGGAAAGTTAATTTAATGAATTTTTTTCCTAATTATGATTAATTTTTCTTTTTTCATTAATTAGGTTATATTTCAACAACTAAACAAATTGATAAAACAAAAAAGATGAAGGATACAATATCATTGCCTTGATGTTTTGATCGTATAGAAAACAAGTATGGTATGGTGACCGATGTATGTATGTATGATGACAAATGTATGGTAGTTTTGACGGTTTATTTTTAAGCATACATCTGTCACCATACCATACTTGTTTTCGTTACCCCCTGATGTTTTGGGTTTGGTTTAATTAACCGACAATCATTTAATCGACAAATACATTTCAAATTACCGATATATTATTTTTTTTTTTTTATGGGAAATTCATGACCAATTGCCATTCAAATTCACATACGCTATGAAATAGAAAAGTTTTATTTGAAATCAAAATTAATTTATGTATTAACAATTTTTTTTACTTACAGTGGGTGATCAAAAGTATCCGACACCTTGAAAGTCATATGACTGATCAGTAAATATCGGCTCTAATAAAAAATTTTTTCTTATTAATTAATTCAACTTTGGTACTTTAAGTTATGCGCCCATGTTGAATAACATTTATCCCAAAATTTTTTATATACATAGATCTGACTTATATTTAGTTAAATATTTTAGAACTTATCCAAAAATTTGGTGGTTTTAATGCAAACTTTCAGTTATAATTAAGCTTTAAATTTTTTGGTTTTAATATGCTAATTTATTTAAATAAACGTTTTTATTGTTTCAAAAAATGAATACTTGTGAATATTTCAAAAATGTCAAATTTATATATAGTGTATTATATTTAATTTAAATAAAAATTTATGATTTTATATTTTACATAAATTTCAAGCAAAAATTTTAAATAATTATTTTTCAATAACATATATAATAATTTACTATAAAATTTATATTAAAATATTCTATAAGTAATAAAATTTTCAAATACCAGTTAGCTTTTTGTAAAATTTCCTTGATTTTTAGCTACAATCATAATTTCTATACAGAATTAATAAAGAAAATTTTTTTTTATAAAATAAATGTACATTTTAAATAAGTTTGCATCAAGCATGCATAAATTTAATTGACTTGAAATTTTAACAATAAACTTTTTTTAATATTATAAACAAGTTTACTTAATCCACATTATACATTATAACCAAAAAATTTGAAGCTTAATTATAACTGAAAGTTTGCATTAAAACCACCAAATTTTTAGATAAGTTCTAAAATATTTAACTAAATATAAGTCAGTTCTATATAAAAATTTTTGAAATGAATGTTATTCATTATGATACATAACTTTACTTAAAGCACCAAAGTTAAATTAATTAATAAGAAAAATTTTTTTCTTAGAGCCGATATTTGCTGATCAATCACATGACTTTCAAGATTTTGATCACCCACTGTATCTCTTTTCTTCAAAATTTTCTAATGAATAATATTATTTGTGAAGCTGTTTTTTCTACTCATAATAAAGTTAAACTTAATGTTCATAGACACCTTATGGTTAAAAATAAAAATAAAGGAAATTTATATTATTGGTATTATGAAAAATAAAACTTATTGAAATACTATTAGTGATAATCTATTTGTATTACTAAATAACTGCGTCAGTTAATATCACCAATTATTACTAAGAAAATTGTGATCACCATTTCACTAATTTCACTACTATCATGGTTATCATTGTGATATTTATTATATTCATTATTACATTTATCATTATTATATTTACTTTTATAGTTATATTTATTTTCTTGATTATTTTTATTATCTCTTTCTTATAATTGTATTTATATAAATATCCTGTATTATCACCTTAACAAACTAACAAGTTTCTATCATACAATTAATAAAGTATAATCTTAACAACATAAAAACTATATCTTTGTCAATATTATTTCCTTAAAATATAAATCATTAATAAAGACGATCTGACCCTTTAACTTAAATAAATTTATGTTTATTACTTTTATAGTTTATAACTTAAACTTCCTGTTAGCAAATAAGCTTTATTATCCTAACAATATAGTATTTAGGCTTAACAAGTGGTAATTCCTTCCAAGTGAATCTTTATTGAAAATATACATAACGAACTGCTGAAGGACTAGCGAGGTGTATGAATTTTAAGAAATTTGAAAGAACTACATCAGAGCATATAGTTAGGCATTACTTAAACAAACCTCTTAACTAAGATTATACTTGTAATTAGTATTATCTATCCCCTCCAATTGAAACTCTTTCCAATAGCTTTAAAAATTTCTGAAACTGGTTTAGACGTGAATATTAAGCAGATACTTTTACCTCAAGAACTATCGTTACCTTTAACCTATTTGAACAATTTAATAATATCTTTAAATCTGAACATTATAACTCTCACCTAATAAGAGTTATCTATCAACTTCTTTCTAACATTCAATATTATATTCGACCTTTTTCAGCAGATGTAATATATTTATATATACAAGGTATATCATTTTGAATAAATTGTTTTCAATAATCTATTATCTTATCTATTTCTTTAATAGTATATACTAAAATCTTAAAACAGAATTTAGTAAAGCCTATAGCAGATTGATAATTACTATAACGGTTTATTGCTTCTTTAACACCTTTTGCATTTAGTTTATCAAATTTATCTTCTAATTCACCTCTAGATGAAACTAAAATAATAGCTACAGGAGCTGAAATAAGAGCTATTTTCTAAGAGATTTTTGAAAATGATGGATAACACTTGACAGATATTAGCAAACAACTCTGACTAACTTAAAAAATAGAAAGATCTACTATTAAAATTAACTATTTTTCAGGAGCTGAAAATGAAGACCCTGTAGAATAGCTCACTGTATTTGAAAGAGCTGCAATTACCAATAAATAGACTACTGAAGTATGAAAGAAGGCTCTTGTTAGAGGACACCTTAAGGGCACAATGGCTAACTAATTTGATAGTATTATCACTACCATAGGAGACAATTGGAATACTAGAACAAATGGTAATCAAAATTATGTAGATTTATTTAAAGCTCATTTTATTAGTAAAATTAAGAAAAATTAATAGTACTAGGAATTAACTTCTCTGCGACAACAAACAGATGAATCTGTAGATTCCTATACTAATAAATTTAAAAAATTAGTGATTCATGTAGGATTAATAAATGATACACAGAAGAAAAGGATGTTTCTTATGAGACTAAATCCTGCTTACACACCTTTTATCTACTCACAAAATCTAGCTAATTTACATACTATTGTAAACTCTACACGAACTATTAAAATTAAATATAATTTCCCCTCTGGAAAAGCCCTAAAGATATTAGTATTACTATAATTTTTACTTCTAAAAATGTGGTTACCAACATTGAAGTGAATGAACTCACTAAAAAATTAGAACAGCTATCTATTAACTATACTAATTTGATGACTGCTTTATTAACTTAACCTTAACAACCCTCAAGAATATGAACAAAGTGAATCTATAATAATGCTACCAGGAAATCCAGATAAAATATGTCTTCTATGACTTGTTACAATTATAACAGAGAAGGAAATATAGTCAGAAATTGCCTTTAATCTCACCAGCAATCAAGAAGAACTGATAGAAGACCTTGTTATAATAATACAAGAGATATACATTTAGCTGATCAATATTATGAAGAAGAATACAATGATGAAAAATATACTTCAGAAAAATATTATGAGGAAGATGAATATGAAGTCTATCTGAATACTAAATCTGGATCTTATCCAAGAAATGCTGTATTAAAAAATAAAAAAAGACCAAAAAGTTTCAAAATCTACCTAAAACTAAAATAACTGTTGAAGAATTAAACATGAAAGAATCAATACCAGAACCTGTAATTAAACCAGATAGGACTGAAAAAGTGTTAAAAGCTTCTAAAAAAAGGTTATTACTTGCTCCTATTAAACAACTAACTGAATTTAGTGTCTCTACTTATTTATAAAATTTATTATGTAAATTATCAGTGGGATAAACTACACATGTTATTTCTAAATATTATTCTGATTTAGCTCGAGCTGTCAGATACTCAAGAGAAAAAGCTACTGATGAAACTAAGAAAGCTAACTTAGTAGAAAGTGATGATGAACTGAACTCTGTTGTGAAATATATCTTGAGGATTAGATAAAAAGCTCAAATTGCAATTATCGATAGTGAAGCTACTACTAGCATTATAATTAAAACCTTAGTAGAAAAATTGGAATATAAAATAAGTCAACTTTCAAAAATAATAGTAGTAACAGCGAATAAAGTAAGAACTTATTCTCTCAGAATTATTGACAATATACTAGTGAAGATTAGAAAAATTAAGATACTTACCTCTTTTCAAGTACTCGAATCTAAAGATAAAATCTTTATACTTAGAAATGATTGACTCAAAATAACTAATACCATTATGAATTGAAAATAATCCATTCTTACTATTAAACGAGATAGAATTATTATGAAAATTCCTATTGTCTTCACTAAAATAGTTAAAGTTGTGACTCAAGAGGCTGAAGATAAATACGAAAGTGAAGAATATGAGGATTAATATTTAGAAAAATATTCTATTTACTTATCTGATGATGTTGATTCAGAGAAATTAGAATTAAATAATGAATTAGGATTTAGCCCATAATCTGATCACTACTCTTCTATTCAGTCTGAAGAGGATAATAATGATAATGAAGAATTAGATAAACAATCAGAAGACAACCTAGCTGCCTATCTTGATAAAATCACAAGATACACTATTGAAACTGATCTAACTTACTTAAAGTAACTAGGACCTTTGGATTATCATCAACAGCAGACTTTTATGAATCTCCTAGAAGAATATTATGATATTTGTACTAGAAGTCAAATAGAAATAAGATGAACAACAGAAATCAAATATCGTATTTATACTAGAATAGCTATGCCAATTGCTCAAAATCCATATTAAATAAACCTTGAAAATACCAGATTCTTGAATTAAGAACTAAAGAAAATGGAAGATAATGGTATAATTCGACTCTCCTATAATTCATGAGCCTTACCTATCATAATTGTAGGAAAGAAAGAAAGCAAAAAGGCTATATGTTGATTATTGAAAAGTCAATACTATCACAAAAATTGACGCGTATACATTATTAAGAATTAATAACTTATTGGATTCACTAAGTGGAGCAAATTAGTTTACTACTCTCGACTTAGCTAATGGTTATTAGCAAGTAGCAATGCATTTTGACGATATTAAGAAAACTGCTTTTATCACAATGAATAGATTATATGAATTCTTAGTTATACCCTTTAGTTTAAATAATGCATCTGAAATATTTCAAAGACTCATGAATTGGATTCTTAAAGACTTTCTTGGATTATTTGTGTCAGTTTATCTTGATAATATAATCATCTATACAAAAGAACCTTTTAAATTACATATTGATCACATTAAACAAGTATTTCAAACTTTTAAGGATGCTCATCTTACGATAAAATTAAAAAAATGTTACTTTTACTAACCTTTCTTAATATTCTTAAGATATATTATAAGACAAAGAGGAATTTAACCTGATCCAGAAAAAATCAAGAAGATTGAAGAATTTTCAGAATCAAAAAGCTTAACTTAACTACATATTATATTAGGACTATTTGGTTATTACCGAAAATTTATTAAAGATTTTATATGACATGCCAAATCTTTGATCTTATTATTAAAAAAAGATCAGCCTTTTGAATGGAAAAAGAAATAGCAATATGCTTTTGATCGATTAAAGGAAAGGCTTATCAAAGCACTAATCTTACAGTACTTAGATTTTAAAATACTTTTTACCTTATACACTAATGTTTTAAAAAAAGATTATGCTGTGCTATCCCAAAAGAAGAATGAAAAGGAGTATATTATTACATATGCTAGTAGATTAACTAATAAAACAGAGGAAAATTATCCCATCACTAATTTAGAATGTTTGGCAATTATTTGGTTAATTAAGTATTTTCATCATTATCTTAGTCAATCATTCACTATCGTAACTGATTATGCTGCTTTAAAATGGTTAAAAACTTCAAAAATACTAAAAGGAAGACATACTAGATGGATCATAGAATTGTAACAATATCATTTTACTATAAAACATAGAGCAGGAAAATATAATGCAAATGCTGATACATTATTTTGAATATAAGATTAAGAGACTACTAAATGTTTCATTATTAATCTTACAGAAACAGATATGGCTAATGATAAAGATGAAAATATTAGTGTAAAAGAAGAGGATATAAAATAGCATATTTCTTCTCCTGAATTTAGAGAAAGTGATAAATAATTTGAAGAGAAATTGTCTTGACAATACTTTAATATTGTCCTAATTATTGCCATTAGTTATAAATCTTCTAACAATGAATTAGAAGAAATCTATCAGGAAAATATAAAGATTAAACAAGTAATTGCTAGACAGCCTATCACTAGAGAAGAATCATAATATACTTTCTTATGCAATACTGAAACTATCATATTCATACATATTGCAAAGCATGCAAGAAGAATTATTATATAGAACTATTATATATGACTGTATCATTGGGTATGGTTTAAGAAAAATCCAACCATACATGAAACCTGAATATTTATCTAATGACCTTTAGTGGGAAGAATCCCTCTTAGTACAACAAGAAAACCTTCATATGTAATTACATTTTCATTTTGGTGACATCAATAATACACCTCTTTCTCCCTCTTATTAAATTACTAACTAATATAACACAAAAGAATTAAGTGAAAGCAAAAGTGTTTACAGTGTAATAAACAGCTTAAATTCTTAACCATAGAAGAATGATAATATAATCAACTATTTAATTATTTAACTAATCAAATCTATCCTATTACTTTTAATCAAACGTAATAATACAAATTGACTGTACTATTAAAACACTATATTATCAAACATAATTTACTATACAAAATTATCTAAATAATCCAATTAGAGTACTCAAAAAAATGGAACTAAAACTTGCCCTTTATATGTTTCACAATTATCTAACTACCGCTCATAGTTTAAAAGAAAAGATGATGAAAAAAATTAGAAAATATTTTTATTGGCTTAAATGTTTAAAGATATCAAAAACTATATGCAATTATGTAACTCTTGTCAGAAGAGAGGAAGAGTCTCAAGAATAGAACCTTTACATTCTATACCTATCAGACAACTATTTCATCATATTAGAATAGATTACGTTAGATCTTTACCAGTTTTCAGTAAGAAAAACAAATATATAATTGTTGTTATAGACTATTTAATCAAGTGACCAGAAGCTAAACCTGTAAGAGAAGCTACTGCTAAAACAACTGTATAATTCATATATAAAGATATAATTTGCTGATATAGATGTCCTAAAGAAATACTTACCAATCGTAATACTCATTTCAACAATTAACTATTACATGAATTATTATAAAAATTTAAAATACCTTATAGAATATCAATGCCATATCATTTACAGACCAATGGATTAGTTGAAAGGTTTAATAGAACTTTAATAGAAGCCTTTGTATGAACAGTTATCAATAATTAAAGGGATTAAGATCATTTTATCGCCCTTGCATTTTTCGCTTATCGCATAAATAAACATTCTGTTATAAAAATATCACCTTTCTTCCTTGTGTATAGATGGAAAGTTAAATTACCAATAGATAGTATAAAAATAGAGAAGGAATCCCTCTTGTTCAACTATGTAAAAAACAATTAGATCAGCTACCAATTATTCATAATACTGTTCAATAAAATTTACAAAAAGAATAACAAAAACAGAAAAATCAACATGATGAAAAATTGAAGAAAATTTTGTCATACCAAATAGGTGATCAAGTTTTATATTACAAAGCAATGTTAAATAAGCAGTGGTCAGAAAAACTAGACCCAAAGTGAAAAGAACCATATTATATATATGATATAATTGGGAATAGAGTTTACAAGATTAGAAAATTAAATAAAAAGTCCTAAAAATTCCTGTAAATAGAAGTTTATTAAAAATCTATATAAATAGAATAGATATTGATTAAACTCTATCCTTTTTCCCTAAAATTAAAAATGGATCTATATAATCAAATTTTAGCAGACTTATAATAAACTGAATCATTTTACCTAGATATTCTATCTCCTTTTTATTATCATAACGATACTGCATTACAACAAGTGAAATCTTTACTTTGACAACTTAGAAAAGCAAAAGGTTTAAGAAATCAAGTTGAAATATTAATAATCCTCTAGTATATAGAAAAAGCTATTAAAACTAAGACTAAATCACTAACTAAAAGAACTCAATGTATGAACCTTCTCTCACTATATTACCAAAAAGTAGTCGTACAAGTATATTACCTATATGAATTAATTGAAATAGACCAAATTACTCAAACTAAGCATACAACTATAGGAATACTCTTTCATATTAATTGTAAACAATATCAACAGCTCATACAAGAAGCTAGTACCATCACAGGAGCTTAAATGTTGAAGAAAAAAGTTGTTAATAATAATCTGTTTGTATTACTAAATAACTGCGTCAATTAATATTACCAATGATCACTAGGAAAATTATGATCACCATTTTCACTAATTTCATTACTATTAAAGTTATCATTGTGATATTTATTATATTTATTATTACATTTATCATTATTATATTTACTTTTATAGTTATATTTATTTTCTTTATTACAGTCCGCGACATAAATATCCGGAATTTTATTGGTAGCATGAAAAAAGCCCCTATACCGCCAATTTATGTCTGACCAAAACAAAAATCAAAATAGCAATTTTTTAGCTATTTATAGA